>JZKD02S1735104.1:27348-38583 GCA_000966675.3 Picea glauca
GTCCTTTGGGTATTGGAAATTGAGTATAGAGTCCCGTGTTCTGACTTTTTCCTTTGGCTAGTTGATATATCCTACAACCTTCCACAAACTTTCGAACATCCTTGTTAAAGTTGGGCTAAAATTGCCTCTCCTTCACCAAGGTTGTGTTTTATCAACGCCAAAATGTCCTCCTAAACCACCACTGTGAAATTCTTTAATGAGATTCAGTTGTATGGAACTTCTGGGAATACACAATTGCTGATTTTTAAACAAAAAATACTCTTGGATATGGTAGTCGAGATACGAGGTTTTGTCTAAAATCCAAGGCTCCTTAAACGCCTTCCAAGCTTATGAGAAATCTGGATCTTCTTCATACAATGCCTTTAGACAGTTCAAGCATACCACTTCTACCAACATGGTATTGAGTAACGCTATCCTCTGACTTAATGCATCAACTACCTTATTAGACTTCTTGGACCTATGTTTTAGCACAAAAGAATAACTTTGCAAGAATTCTACCCATTTAATATGACTTTGATTCAAATTACCTCAGTTGTTAATGTACTGTAGAGCTTTGTGATCTGTGAACAAGACAAACTCTTTCAGAAGTAGATAATGTCACCATTTCTTCAAATCTTGCACAATAGCCTAAAATCCCCAATCATAAACAGAGTAATTCTTTTTGGACACATTCAAATTCTCACTGAAAAATGAAATGGGTATGCCCTCTTGACTTATCACTGCTCCAATTGTTATTCCACTAGCATCATGATCAACCTGAAACACTTTATTAAAATCCGGTAATGCTAATATTGGCTATGTTGTTACTCTCTTCTTCAATTCTTCCAATGAATTCTCTACTACTGCAGTCCACTGGAACACTCCTTTGTTTATACATTTTGTAAGAGGTGCACATATTTGACTAAAGTTCCTAATGATTTTTTGGTAAAATCCTGCCAATCCATGGAAACTTCTCACATCAAATGTACATCTTGGTGTTAGCCATTCAAGGATATCCTTCACTTTCTCAGGATCCATTTTCAATCCTTCATTTGAAACCACAAAACCTAGGTACACTAACTCTCATTGCATGAATGTACACTTCTTCAATTTTATCAATAGTTTCTCTTTTTTCAAGCATTGTAACATTGATCTCACATGTTCAACATGCTTTGTTCTTCTCCTAGTAAAAATTAGTATATCATCCAAATATACAACCATGGACTTACCCAAAAATGGATTCAATACTTCATTCATCAATCTCATGAACATGTTGGCCACATTAGTTAACCTGAATGGCATTACCAACCATTAAAATAGTCCATATTTCATCTTGAATGTTGTCTTCCCTTTGTCACCTTCTCTAATTCGAATCTGGTAATAAACACTCTTCAAATCAGTTTTTGAAAAACATTCTAAACCACTCAAACAATCCATTAGATCATCCATTATCGGCAATGGAAATACACACTTTATAGTGATATTGTTTATAACACACGAGTCAGTACACATTCGCCACTGCCCTATTTTCTTGGGTGTCAATATTGTTGGTACTGCACAAGGACTTAATATTTCTCTAATCATTCATCTATCAAGAAGATCCTGCACTTATCTACTCACCTCTTCACTCAATTGGAGGCATTAAATCAATTTGATGAGAAATACTTCTCATTGGAGGCAATCCTTTTGGCAGATCATTAGCAATACTCCCCTTAAATTCATCCAACAAAAACTTTATTTTTGTAGATACAACATTTGTCTTCTCTGCACTTTTCACTTCTTTTGGAATCAATGCTATATAGAATGTTGATTTTATTTCTTCCTGTAAAAATTCTTTAGCATAACATAGCATGATTCTATTGTTACTTGTGTTTATATTAGCACAATTTCTTGTTGTTGCTACTGTATCTTCCAACATTGGTGTTAATTTATATTGTTGTCCATCTTTCTTGAACTCGTATGTTTTTTCCTTACCATAATGGTGAACTTTTTTATCAAATAACCATGGTATTCCCAACGGTATGTGACATGCATCCATCTCAATCACATCACATAACACCTGCTCTTGAAAATCTCCTATTTGAAAACTCAATAAACATTGTTCAGTCACAGTCACTTGTTGTCCCTTGTTCAACCAAGAAACACGATAAGGGTTTAGATGGTTGAACCTCATCAAGTTTAGTTTGTTCATGACTTCAATGGATACCAAATTCTCTATACTTCATCCATCTATAATCAAGTTACAACATTTTCCGTGAACCTTACATTTTGTTTTAAAAATTTTATTTCTTTGTTCTGGTTCATTTTCCTCTTTTTGTTCAGATTTAAGCAACACTCTTCGGAACAACAAATTATCACCTTGTTCTTGTTGAAGAACAGTCACATTTTCTCCAACTACTGAAGCTTCGTCAACTTGTGTGATTTGTGCCCATGCTTCACCTCTTCTCCCTGAAGTTTTCATTTCTGGACATTTAGACTTCTTGTGTCCCTCTACACCACTATGATAACAAGTAATTACATATCTACGCTTTCCTCTTTCAAATCCTTTGCCTCTACCAACTTCATTTCCTCCTCTGCCACCTTAACCACTGGCAGATTCTTCTTCCTTTTCGCTACCTTTAGTAGTCCTTGATTTACCTTTCCCTTTAAAACCTCTACCTCTAGGCTTTGTTTTCCTCTCAATATTTTCTTCTACCTTGAGGGAAACTTGATAAGCTTCATCAATAGTGTGGAAATAGTGTGCTCTCATTTCATCTTGAATCAAATACTTCAACCCATTTACATACCTTGCAACTCAATGGAATTACGGTTCTTTGAGGCCTTCTCTGAGTGACATCCTAAAGAACTCTTCAGTGTATTCACGAACATATGTCTCCCTTTATATGAGGTTCTAGACTTGTCGGAACCAATTCTGTTGGTAATCAACAGGAAGAAATTTCTTTTTAATCTTGGTAACCATCTTCTTCCAAGTTTTGATTTTCTCAAGATGAATATCCACTCTATCCTTCTGCAGGATATCCCACCATAGTGTTGCATGGCCTTTCAGTTTTGTAACAACAAATCTTACCCGATTTGGATCCTGAACATTTTCATACTCGAAGTATCTTTCGATTTCTCCATTCCAGTCAATGACAACATCATCTCTCAGACTACCATCATAACAAGAAACCTCAATCTTTGCACTACCCCTGTTACTCAAATACGAAATTAGCCTAGATGTTGGGTCTCTTTCATCACCATCACGTTCATCTTCGATTTGGCTCTGAGTGTACTCCATCATTTCCATTCCTACATTTTTTCCATTCCTCTATTCTTCTTCTCAAATTTTCCAGTTCTCGATTTACTGCACCTCCCCTTCCTTCTCCTTTCCTTCACGGTGACATTCCTCCAAGTTGTAGGTGTCTCACCAACATCCGAAAACCTCACATTGGTTCTATAACCCAACTTGACCTTCAACACTCATGTTGAGCAACCACCACGAACATGTATTATGTACCATGTCTCACGGAAGAAAATTAGATGTTAATCCTAGAGAAAAATTGGGTTCTGATACCAACTGATGTAGAGACAATTGGCTACAACACACACATAATTATAACATGCACCTTGCTATAGAATACACAACGGAAAAGAAAAAAAGAAACACTTTTTCCAAATAATAAGGAAATCCACTGGAAACTAAAACACCAGAAAATCCACAAATTTCAATACTATTTGTTTATTAATTCAATGCAGAGAACAAATTTTTCTATATTACATCGAGCCTGGGTTAAAAGATAGCCATGAATTGTTGCTTGTGTGGCTGAAAACCACTACGAAATCATCCAGAGGGTAATGTTCTATGTGTATGGGATGAGATTTCGTTTCTCCCTTCCTACATGCTCACCCCAACCTGGAATCTTTATCTCCAGTCCACCTTCTACGATTTCCTTACTTCGTGCTTCACCAACCCCTTCAAAATCATGCTCCATTTCTTAAAACTCCTCCTCGAATCTGAAACGATTTTCCTTCCCTCCAAGAACAAGTTGTTACCCAAACCATCTCTTTGTCTTCCAGATCACTTCAACTTCCTTTTAACCTTGGGTCATGCTTTGTCCTTTAACCATGAGTTTTTTTACCTAACGGTAGCTGTGACTCATCATGAATGCATACCAATGTGGAAAAATCAAATGCGTGTAGCCACAATGTTACAAATGAAGAAATATCCTGACACTTGTAAAATTTCACTATACGCGAGAGTTTCAACATGAGTTTCAACACGAGCTTCAACATGAGTTTCAACATGACACTTGTAAAATTTCTCTATACGTGGCAGTTTCAGCACGATTTTCAACATTAGTTGTAGCATGACACTTGTAAAATTTCTCTATATGTAGCAGTTTCAACACGAGTTTCAACATGTGTTTCAACACGAGTTTCATCATGTGTTTCAACACGAGTTTCATCATGTGTTTCAACACGAGTTTCAGCACGCGTTTCAACATAGCAAGAATAACTGCATGAGTAATCAACAATTCAAATTTACAACAAAATCACTAAATATAATGGACCACTAACACAATCATTTTTCAACATATTTCCTATTTGTAGAATGGAAATATTTTTTGGTGATTCGGATTGCCTAAGCCCAAGGATGCTCCTGCATCATTGATGGATGTTTGCTTGCTTTTTCAACAGGTATTTTGAATTCATTCCCTTGATTCCACATTATTACAAAGTGTTTTGGCCATCGTTTTTATCCTTTGATCCCACACTTTGGGGGGCATCTGTTACACACCATTTTGTCACCCTTTGTTAAGTGTCGTAAGTGTCACGCTTCACTCTGCTCGCTAACATTAGTGTCACAAATGCCATGGTCTGTTCTTCTAAGTGTCGTACCTTATTTGGTGTGTTTTTCCTAAGTGTCGTACCTTATTTGGTGTGATTTTCCTAAGTGTCGCCACCTCAACACCATGCATGAATGATCCATTACATCCCCTTGAGAATCAAGAAGAAGAAGACACCTTCAAACCCTGACAATTTGTCCTTTTTCACTCAGTCCTGACTTCATTTGACCATGATCTCCCCCATTTTCACTCTGGGGGAGAGACCTTCTCCTTGAAACAATGCTATGGGAGTGACCGGGTCGCTTTTTCTTCCCTTCTAGGGGAGCGACCATCTTGATTTGGTCAAATCCCATGAATCTAGGGGCATCTTCCAAGGAATTTCTGGATGGTTCTTGGTTTGTTTTTTTTTTTTCATCAAGAAATGATTTGAGTCTCCTTCTATCCTACATTGGTAGCAATAATAACCATGAGGATAACTCAAATCCTAACCTAATCCACCTTATCCTCAACCATGTTCCTGATTTACCCTAGTGGTTAACCCTTCCTGCATCTATATCACCAGGCCAAACCTTTGTTTATGTGAAGAAGCTAAGTTGGATTCATGTTCAAGGGTAAAATAAAGAAGCTTGGAGGATTGTAGCATCATCAGGTTGTAAACTTCTTGATTTTCATTGAATATAAGAACTTGGCCTATTTCTCTTATACTTTCTTGTTCATTTCTTGTCTATTTGATTACTTGGTGTAAGTTATCAATAGGTAGGGTTATTATTACCTAATCATAGATAGTAGTAGGATAAGGTTTCCCTGTTCTTNGTCCTTTGGGTATTGGAAATTGAGTATAGAGTCCCGTGTTCTGACTTTTTCCTTTGGCTAGTTGATATATCCTACAACCTTCCACAAACTTTCGAACATCCTTGTTAAAGTTGGGCTAAAATTGCCTCTCCTTCACCAAGGTTGTGTTTTATCAACGCCAAAATGTCCTCCTAAACCACCACTGTGAAATTCTTTAATGAGATTCAGTTGTATGGAACTTCTGGGAATACACAATTGCTGATTTTTAAACAAAAAATACTCTTGGATATGGTAGTCGAGATACGAGGTTTTGTCTAAAATCCAAGGCTCCTTAAACGCCTTCCAAGCTTATGAGAAATCTGGATCTTCTTCATACAATGCCTTTAGACAGTTCAAGCATACCACTTCTACCAACATGGTATTGAGTAACGCTATCCTCTGACTTAATGCATCAACTACCTTATTAGACTTCTTGGACCTATGTTTTAGCACAAAAGAATAACTTTGCAAGAATTCTACCCATTTAATATGACTTTGATTCAAATTACCTCAGTTGTTAATGTACTGTAGAGCTTTGTGATCTGTGAACAAGACAAACTCTTTCAGAAGTAGATAATGTCACCATTTCTTCAAATCTTGCACAATAGCCTAAAATCCCCAATCATAAACAGAGTAATTCTTTTTGGACACATTCAAATTCTCACTGAAAAATGAAATGGGTATGCCCTCTTGACTTATCACTGCTCCAATTGTTATTCCACTAGCATCATGATCAACCTGAAACACTTTATTAAAATCCGGTAATGCTAATATTGGCTATGTTGTTACTCTCTTCTTCAATTCTTCCAATGAATTCTCTACTACTGCAGTCCACTGGAACACTCCTTTGTTTATACATTTTGTAAGAGGTGCACATATTTGACTAAAGTTCCTAATGATTTTTTGGTAAAATCCTGCCAATCCATGGAAACTTCTCACATCAAATGTACATCTTGGTGTTAGCCATTCAAGGATATCCTTCACTTTCTCAGGATCCATTTTCAATCCTTCATTTGAAACCACAAAACCTAGGTACACTAACTCTCATTGCATGAATGTACACTTCTTCAATTTTATCAATAGTTTCTCTTTTTTCAAGCATTGTAACATTGATCTCACATGTTCATCATGCTTTGTTCTTCTCCTAGTAAAAATTAGTATATCATCCAAATATACAACCATGGACTTACCCAAAAATGGATTCAATACTTCATTCATCAATCTCATGAACATGTTGGCCGCATTAGTTAACCTGAATGGCATTACCAACCATTAAAATAGTCCATATTTCATCTTGAATGTTGTCTTCCCTTTGTCACCTTCTCTAATTCGAATCTGGTGATAAACACTCTTCAAATCAGTTTTTGAAAAACATTCTAAACCACTCAAACAATCCATTAGATCATCCATTATCGGCAATGGAAATACACACTTTATAGTGATCTTGTTTATAACACACGAGTCAGTACACATTCGCCACTGCCCTATTTTCTTGGGTGTCAATATTGTTGGTACTGCACAAGGACTTAAGCTTTCTCTAATCATTCCTCTATCAAGCAGATCCTGCACTTATCTACTCACCTCTTCACTCAATTGGAGGCATTAAATCAATTTGATGAGAAATACTTCTCACTGGAGGAAATCCTTTTGGCAGATCATTAGCAATACTCCCCTTAAATTCATCCAACAAAAACTTTATTTTTGTAGATACAACATTTGTCTTCTCTGCACTTTTCACTTCTTTTGGAATCAATGCTATATAGAATGTTGATTTTATTTCTTCCTGTAAAAATTCTTTAGCATAACATAGCATGATTCTATTGTTACTTGTGTTTATATTAGCACAATTTCTTGTTGTTGCTACTGTATCTTCCAACATTGGTGTTAATTTATATTGTTGTCCATCTTTCTTGAACTCGTATGTTTTTTCCTTACCATAATGGTGAACTTTTTTATCAAATAACCATGGTATTCCCAACAGTATGTGACATGCATCCATCTCAATCACATCACATAACACCTGCTCTTGAAAATCTCCTATTTGAAAACTCAATAAACATTGTTCAATCACAGTCACTTGTTGTCCTTTGTTCAACCAAGAAACACGATAAGGGTTTAGATGGTTGAACCTCATCAAGTTTAGTTTGTTCATGACTTCAATGGATACCAAATTCTCTATACTTCATCCATCTATAATCAGGTTACAACATTTTCCGTGAACCTTACATTTTATTTTAAAAATTTTATTTCTTTGTTCTGGTTCATTTTCCTCTTTTTGTTCAGATTTAAGCAACACTCTTCGGAACAACAAATTATCACCTTGTTCTTGCTGAAGAACAGTCACATTTTCTCCAACTACTGAAGCTTCGTCAACTTGTGTGATTTGTGCCCATGCTTCACCTCTTCTCCCTGAAGTTTTCCTTTCTGGACATTTAGACTCCTTGTGTCCCTCTACACCACTATGATAACAAGTAATTACATATCTACGCTTTCCTCTTTCAAATCCTTTGCCTCTACCAACTTCATTTCCTCCTCTTCCACCTTGACCACTGGCAGATTCTTCTTCCTTTTCTCTACCTTTAGTAGTCCTTGCTTTACCTTGCCCTTTAAAACCTCTACCTCTAGGCTGTGTTTTCCTCTCAATATTTTCTTCTACCTTGAGGGAAACTTGATAAGCTTCATCAATAGTGTGGAAATAGTGTGCTCTCATTTCATCTTGAATCAAATACTTCAACCCATTTACATACCTTGCAACTCAATGGAATTACGGTTCTTTGAGGCCTTCTCTGAGTGACATCCTAAAGAACTCTTCAGTGTATTCACGAACATATGTCTCCCTTTATATGAGGTTCTAGACTTGTCGGAACCAATTCTGTTGGTAATCAACAGGAAGAAATTTCTTTTTAATCTTGGTAACCATCTTCTTCCAAGTTTTGATTTTCTCAAGATGAATATCCACTCTATCCTTCTGCAGGATATCCCACCATAGTGTTGCATGGCCTTTCAGTTTTGTAACAACAAATCTTACCCGATTTGGATCCTGAACATTTTCATACTCGAAGTATCTTTCGATTTCTCCATTCCAGTCAATGACAACATCATCTCTCAGACTACCATCATAACAAGAAACCTCAATCTTTGCACTACCCCTGTTACTCAAATACGAAATTAGCCTAGATGTTGGGTCTCTTTCATCACCATCACGTTCATCTTCGATTTGGCTCTGAGTGTACTCCATCATTTCCATTCCTACATTTTTTCCATTCCTCTATTCTTCTTCTCAAATTTTCCAGTTCTCGATTTACTGCACCTCCCCTTCCTTCTCCTTTCCTTCACGGTGACATTCCTCCAAGTTGTAGGTGTCTCACCAACATCCGAAAACCTCACATTGGTTCTATAACCCAACTTGACCTTCAACACTCATGTTGAGCAACCACCACGAACATGTATTATGTACCATGTCTCACGGAAGAAAATTAGATGTTAATCCTAGAGAAAAATTGGGTTCTGATACCAACTGATGTAGAGACAATTGGCTACAACACACACATAATTATAACATGCACCTTGCTATAGAATACACAACGGAAAAGAAAAAAAGAAACACTTTTTCCAAATAATAAGGAAATCCACTGGAAACTAAAACACCAGAAAATCCACAAATTTCAATACTATTTGTTTATTAATTCAATGCAGAGAACAAATTTTTCTATATTACATCGAGCCTGGGTTAAAAGATAGCCATGAATTGTTGCTTGTGTGGCTGAAAACCACTACGAAATCATCCAGAGGGTAATGTTCTATGTGTATGGGATGAGATTTCGTTTCTCCCTTCCTACATGCTCACCCCAACCTGGAATCTTTATCTCCAGTCCACCTTCTACGATTTCCTTACTTCGTGCTTCACCAACCCCTTCAAAATCATGCTCCATTTCTTAAAACTCCTCCTCGAATCTGAAACGATTTTCCTTCCCTCCAAGAACAAGTTGTTACCCAAACCATCTCTTTGTCTTCCAGATCACTTCAACTTCCTTTTAACCTTGGGTCATGCTTTGTCCTTTAACCATGAGTTTTTTTACCTAACGGTAGCTGTGACTCATCATGAATGCATACCAATGTGGAAAAATCAAATGCGTGTAGCCACAATGTTACAAATGAAGAAATATCCTGACACTTGTAAAATTTCACTATACGCGAGAGTTTCAACATGAGTTTCAACACGAGCTTCAACATGAGTTTCAACATGACACTTGTAAAATTTCTCTATACGTGGCAGTTTCAGCACGATTTTCAACATTAGTTGTAGCATGACACTTGTAAAATTTCTCTATATGTAGCAGTTTCAACACGAGTTTCAACATGTGTTTCAACACGAGTTTCATCATGTGTTTCAACACGAGTTTCATCATGTGTTTCAACACGAGTTTCAGCACGCGTTTCAACATAGCAAGAATAACTGCATGAGTAATCAACAATTCAAATTTACAACAAAATCACTAAATATAATGGACCACTAACACAATCATTTTTCAACATATTTCCTATTTGTAGAATGGAAATATTTTTTGGTGATTCGGATTGCCTAAGCCCAAGGATGCTCCTGCATCATTGATGGATGTTTGCTTGCTTTTTCAACAGGTATTTTGAATTCATTCCCTTGATTCCACATTATTACAAAGTGTTTTGGCCATCGTTTTTATCCTTTGATCCCACACTTTGGGGGGCATCTGTTACACACCATTTTGTCACCCTTTGTTAAGTGTCGTAAGTGTCACGCTTCACTCTGCTCGCTAACATTAGTGTCACAAATGCCATGGTCTGTTCTTCTAAGTGTCGTACCTTATTTGGTGTGTTTTTCCTAAGTGTCGTACCTTATTTGGTGTGATTTTCCTAAGTGTCGCCACCTCAACACCATGCATGAATGATCCATTACATCCCCTTGAGAATCAAGAAGAAGAAGACACCTTCAAACCCTGACAATTTGTCCTTTTTCACTCAGTCCTGACTTCATTTGACCATGATCTCCCCCATTTTCACTCTGGGGGAGAGACCTTCTCCTTGAAACAATGCTATGGGAGTGACCGGGTCGCTTTTTCTTCCCTTCTAGGGGAGCGACCATCTTGATTTGGTCAAATCCCATGAATCTAGGGGCATCTTCCAAGGAATTTCTGGATGGTTCTTGGTTTGTTTTTTTTTTTTCATCAAGAAATGATTTGAGTCTCCTTCTATCCTACATTGGTAGCAATAATAACCATGAGGATAACTCAAATCCTAACCTAATCCACCTTATCCTCAACCATGTTCCTGATTTACCCTAGTGGTTAACCCTTCCTGCATCTATATCACCAGGCCAAACCTTTGTTTATGTGAAGAAGCTAAGTTGGATTCATGTTCAAGGGTAAAATAAAGAAGCTTGGAGGATTGTAGCATCATCAGGTTGTAAACTTCTTGATTTTCATTGAATATAAGAACTTGGCCTATTTCTCTTATACTTTCTTGTTCATTTCTTGTCTATTTGATTACTTGGTGTAAGTTATCAATAGGTAGGGTTATTATTACCTAATCATAGATAGTAGTAGGATAAGGTTTCCCTGTTCTT
>JZKD02S1735104.1:82539-102063 GCA_000966675.3 Picea glauca
CCAATAGGAAATCCTAATGTAGAGAAAGAGTTTTCATCATTTACCTCTCCTTCAAGACCTGCCTGTTCTTCGTGATGCAATTCTTCATTGTACTCATCCATGTTTTCTTCTGTCTTCTCCCCTGCTACGCTTGCTCTGTCCTCAATGTTTCCTGCTCACTGTCTCAAGACTCCAAACTTCTTTCCCCATTTCAAAGTTTGCTTGAAATGAAGGTTGGGATTTTGGTTTCCGAGTATTTGGTTGTTGAGCAGCAGATTCAAACTTTGATATAATCTCGTCAATATAAGTCTTTCTTCCTCCTCTTCCTCTGCCCCTGCCACCTGTAGGGTCAGTGTCTTTGGGGTCTCCGCATCCTCTCATGCAATCTTTGTATATGAAAAATCATAAGTTCTTTTGAAATCTATAATTACCTTCCTCGACAACGACGCCAAAATGTTGGTCACTATAATTTCTTATTTAATCTAAACAATCAAGTGCTACATAAATTGTCAACCCAGGGAAGTCTGTTTATTTCAAAGGTAACCACACACTATATATGTTCAATCTCAAAAGAAACCTAAAGTTGTAGTAGAAATATATTAATCACACTTTCCTTGAACAAACTGAAGTTCTAACTTGAATTACAGGAAATAAATCTACCTATTGCAGAGCTCAAAGTTTAAATAAATGATTAATTGAAGAATCCTGGATTACATTAAAATAACAACAAGATACTGCAACAGGAAAGACCAACTATTCTGTAACCAAAGAACAAGACCCTATTCCCAAAGCAGGAAACTTCAACACCTATTTTCGATCATCACATCTCATGAACTCATTGCTTAACTGAAATAATTGACATACACACTGAAGGCTGTCTATCTCCTAACAGAGAATAGGACCCTATTTCCTAAGCAGGAAACTTCAACACCTGTTTTTGATTAGCACACTTTCATGAAATCATTAATGCACTGAAGGCTAACTATTTCTAGCAGAGAACATGACCCTATTTCCTAAGAAGGAAACTTTAGCACCTGTTTCTGGTTAGCACACTTTCATGAACTCATTAATGCACTGAAGGCTAGCTATCTCTGACAGAGAACATGACCCTATTTCCTAAGCAGGAAACTTCAACACCTATTTCTGATTAGCACACTTTCATAAATTCATCAAACATGATTGCTAAATAAAATGATTAACAGTTACCCAAGCATGAATCACATGAAAACAATGTAACATTCAGTAAAACAAAGTTTCAACAAGACAAAGTTCAGTAAAGTAGTGTTTCAGCAAACATAATTTAATCAAGGCATAAACAGAAATCACACTAACACACTACAAAGCTAACGGGTGAATCTTGTGAAGAAGGTGGGCCCTCCCTTCTCACAAGATTCCCCCTGAAACAAGAGGCTAGAGAGAAATGCTCAGAACAGTATTTTATTCATCTGTCAATGTATTACATTACAATCTGTAGTAAAAACGTTCCTCTCTGTAAATCCTTTCTTAATACAAAAACTGCAGCT
Organism: Picea glauca; assembly: GCA_000966675.3. Taxonomy (NCBI): domain Eukaryota; kingdom Viridiplantae; phylum Streptophyta; class Pinopsida; order Pinales; family Pinaceae; genus Picea; species Picea glauca. The sequence goes on from JZKD02S1735104.1 coordinate 84,042, forward strand.
CCCTCGAATGGTGATTTCCTCTTATTTCAAGAGGAGGATCCCTTCGATACAATTTAATCAACTAATTACAGGTGTACATCTGCGTCCTATTCTTAGTTAGATCGACTTTCTAAACTGGAATAGGATATCCTAGTCTCCCGCAACAGGATGCTATTACAAGTGCTGAGTGAGGTGTTGTTGTTGCAGCTGGAGTAACATCTTCTTTATTTGTCTCTTGTAACTGTTGTTGTATGCTGTTTCAACATTGCGAATCATGGGCTATTTCAGCCATGGGATTTGCGTTTTGACTGTTTCAACACCTCTCAGGCGGCAGCGATGGTTGATGCTAGCTCAAGGTGTGGCTGTTGTAGTCAATATGTGTGGGTTGTTGTTTCAATATCGTTGACCACAGACTATGTAACTGCTTCCATGTTTCAACATCGTTGATCACAGACTGTGTAACAGCTTCTGTGTTTCAACATCATTGATCACAGACTGTGTAGCAACTTCTTCTGTGTTTCAGCATCGTTGATCACGGACTGTGTAACAACTTCTTCTGTGTTTCAGCATCATTGACCACGAACTATGTAACAACTTCTTCTGTATGAGTTGTTGTTTCAGCCATAGGGTTTGCGTGCTTTAACTATTTCAACAATAATCCTCAATGCTAATCTGCAGTTCCAACTGTTTCAGCACTTATACATTTATGATCAATGGTTAAGTACGAGAGTGATGTAAAATTATATGCAAAACAGATTAAACATATAGTAAAGAGAAGAGACGTTGTATACCTTTGGAAAGATAGGGTAAAGTGATAATATGAGTTTAAATGTGAGTGAAACAAGAGTGTAATGGTGGAAAAAAGTGTAGGAAAAAAGGTACATTGTGTGGTCCTAACACTAATCCCCCTCTGAATAGAATGGACACCATAGTCACTGCTAGATATGCTCCCTTAATCCTACCCCATCCTATGAATCCTCTCCCTGCTAGAGACTACTTGAAATACATGCCCAAGTTCACTGGGGAAGGGGACATAACCGCGGAAGAGCATCTGGATTCGTTCTACAGTTATGCAGACAACCTGAATATTGAAAATGAAGATGTCTGGATGAGAGTTTTCATTCAGAGCCTGGATGGCGAGGTGAGGAAATGGTTTAGAGGATTGGCCCCCGGATCTATTGCTGGGATCGAAGCCCTGGATAGCACTTTCCTGAGGCAGTGGGGCGATAGGAAATAATTCATGTATTACATGACAGAGTTCGGGTCTTTGAAGAAAATGGAGAGAGAGTTTGTATCTGACTTCTCTAAAAGATTCAATAAGATGTATAACAAAATTCCCGCCGAAATAAAGCCTTCAGAAGCCTCAACCAATATTTCTTATGCTAGTGCATTTGGCCCTGATTTCTGTCTATTACTAACAGAAAGGAGAGATACTTCCTTAGCTCAAATGCAAGATGTGGCCATAGAAGTAGAGTCCAATGTATTAGCAGCTGATAGACTGAGGAACAAGGCCGATGCAGATAGGAGAAAGGGCAGAGCTGAAGCCTCGACTTTTGGCTCGACGGTGCCCCACCCTCAAGTGGATGAACTGACCAGGATGGTGAAGTCTCTGTCTGCAAAGATGGAGAGAATGAAGGTCGAGGGGAGGCAAGCATATAAGGGCCCCCACAATGCAGAAAACAAAGAAGGTTTTAGGAGGCCAAACAATTTTACTCCCCCGAATGTGCAAAGAGAGAAGGGAAGAGACAGAGAAGACCAGAAGATTCAGGTCCTTTTTCAAAATAACTTCGTGGCCGAGGAGGAAGAAGGGAAACAAACGAGATTGATCCTAAAATCCATTGCTTCAGAGACACTCCTCCTTTTCCTCATCTCACTCAATCAGCATACGAGGAGTCTCTCATGGACAGTCAGCTAAATGAACTGAGCAAGGGAGATAAGGCTAGTGGCAACCAAGGTAGATATGATCTGAGGTCTAAGAAAAAGACAGTAGCACCTGAGGTTCCTGAGCGGTCCACTAGAATAGAGAAGCCTACTAATGAAGCAGTAGACAGTCACAGAGGTAAGAAAACCCAACCCCTCTCTCCCATTATCTAGACCCATGCTCCCAAAATAAGGGAAGTCCCAAAGCTCTCATCTTCTTTTAATTTCGAGCATGAAATTCAAAAAATCAGAATCCCTGTGCCCCTGACAGAATTGATTAAACATGAGGGGTTCAAGAAATTCTTCTTTGAGATTTTACAGTCTGAGGTCTCAAGACTTCCCACAGACTCCATCAATTTGCAAGATGAAAAGCCTGCAGTTATTCTAGGTCCTATGGTAGAAGATAGGAATGACTCATCTCCTCCCTTCTACACTTCCTTGAACATACATGACAAGGTACTGCACAACTGTTTAATGGATTCGGGGGATTCTCATAACCTCATGCCCAAAAATGTCATGGAAGAGTTAGGGCTAGAAGTCACCCAAGCTTATCATGACCTCTATTCTTTTGACTCCAGAAAGGTTCAGTGTCTAGGAGCTATCAAAGACCTGGTCGTGACCTTGTTTCAGCTGCCCATGAAAAGTGTGGTCATGGATATTGTAGTGGCCAATGTCCCCCCCAAGTTTGGTATGCTGTTATCAAGATATTGGATAAAAATACTGGGGGGAACCTTGCAGATGGACCTCACATATGCTACTATCCCAGTGTTTGGAGGAGAGCATAGAAGACTATACAGGGAATCCCAATTGGCCTATATAATCAGTGATGAGGCCAACCCTACCAACCATCCCATTTTTGCCTTAGATACTGATTTAGGTTCCAGTGTGCTTCAACTCACCCATGCTCCCGAACCTCCTCTTAAACTCATAAAGCATCCCACCACTTCCCCTAAATTTCCTCCCTCCACCACCCCCGTCTGGAAAATGTTCTTTGATGGAGCCTCTTCCAAGGAAGGCGCTGGAGCTGAGGTGGTTTTTGTGTCACCTGCTCAGGAAACCATATCTCTATCATACAAACTAGAATTTGAAGCTACCAACAATGTGGCAGAGTATGAGGCTCTTGTTCTAGGATTAAGAGCTGCGAGGGAAATGTGAATTTAGGAGGTAGCAGTGTTCAGTGATGCAGAGTTGGTGGTCCAACAGATCAGAAACGCTTATCAGGCTAAGCATCCTCGACTCAGGAGTTACAGGAATGAGGTGTGGGACTTAATTGACAGTTTCTTCTCAGTGTTTAACATCTCTTTCATCCCAAGAGAGAAGAACACAATAGCCGATTCTTTGGCTACCTCAGCAAGCAGTTTCAAAGTGCCCTTGCTGCCTAAATTCAGAAATGATGTGGAAGTGAAATACAGGCCCTCCATACCTGACAACGTCAAACATTGGAGGGTATTTGAGGATGATATTGAGATCAAGAAGTTCTTGGAGACTGTCGAAGAATTTTCAGAGATGCACATTGACCAAGACTCTGTCTCTAAAGAAAATCTTGATGGGGGTAATTTTCTGAATAAGATTGCAGAGCATAACATTGTGCAGCTGCCCAACAATCATATTCCAAGAGGACTGGTTCCTTTGGAAAGGATTTTTGATAGAAATGATGTGTCATTAAAAGGAGATACCTCGGAGGATGACACTGGTACTATTCAGTGCAACATTGGGGCTGAGAGTGAGCCCAAGTTTGTCAAATTGTCAAGAAGTCTAACAAAGGAGTAGAGGTCCGAATACATTGGACTTTTGAGGGAATTTGCTGATGTGTTTGCTTGGACCTACGAGGACCTCAAAACATATTGCATTTTTGTCATCGATCATAAAATCCCATTAAAAGAGGAGGCAATGCCATTTAGGCAGAAGGTGAGATAGATCAATCCTATGCTTCTTCCTATAATGGAGAGGGAAGTGAAGAAGCTGCTTCAAGCTCATATCATTGTACCACTAAGATATTCAGAGTGGGTGGCCAACTTGGTGCCAGTAAGGTAAAAAAATGGAGAGATCCGACTCTGTGTAGACTTCAGAAACTTGAACAAGAGCTCACGAAAGTATAACTACCCCTTACGAAAGATGGAACATATACTGCAGAGGGTAACAAGAGCTTCCAGGATGTCCATGATTGATGGTTTCTCTGACTACAATCAAGTCTCTATTCTGCCTGAGGATAGGGAAAAGACAACATTCACCACTCCATGGGGCACATTCATGTATGCCAAGATGCCATTTGGACTAATGAATGCAGGGGCAACGTTCCAACGTGCCATGGACATAGCTTTCGTCGGGGAAAAGGATAAATTTGTGGTCATCTATCTAGATGACATCACAGTGTTTTCAAAATCTGATAAAGCACACTGTTGTCATCTCAGGAAGGTTTTCCTGAAATGCAGGAGGTTTGGCATTTCATTAAACCCCAAGAAATCTTTGTTCGCCATGCAAGAGGGAAAATTACTAGGCCACATAGTATCAGCGAAAGGAGTTAGGATTGACCCTAGTAGAGTTGAGGCGATACAAGCCTTATCAATCCCAAGGTCCAAGAAGGAGGTCCAATCTTTCCTCGGCAAGATTAATTTTCTGAGGAGGTTTGTGCCTAACTTTGGTGAGAAGGTAAAACTTATAGCAACCATGTTAAGGAAAGGAAATGAAGTGAAGTGGACTTCTAAATCACGATATTCCTTTGAGAAAATAAAGCAGGCCCTGACATAAGTCCCTGTGCTTATTAGCCCCGACTACTCAAAGGATTTCCTTATTTTCTCCTTTGCCTCACCTGACACAGTGGCTGCTGTTTTGTTACAGACAAACAAGGGCGGACTTGAGCAGCCTATCGCCTACTTCAGCCGAGCATTGAGGGATGCTGAAGTCGGGTACGATGCTATGGAGAAGCAAGCCTATGCCCTGGTAAAGGCTCTCAAGGCATTCAGAATCTATGTACCGCAGTAAAAAATCATCGCTTACATCCCCTCAACTGCTATTAAAGACATTCTTATTCAACCTGACATAGACAGAAGGAGGAGTAAATGGATCACCAAGATTCTGGAATTTGACTTGGAAATAAAGCCTACCAAATTGATCAAAGGTCAGGGCTTGGCCAAGCTGTTGGTTGAAGCCAATTTCCAAGATTTAGGGATAAGTTTCATCAATGAATTCTCAGGAATCCAGTAGGGTCGGATGTTTGAAAGAGACCCTCAAAGAGAGCCCCCATTGGCCCGATGTCCTTGGTATAAGGATGTCATATATTTCCTGTAGAAGTGGCATCCTCCAGATGGCCTACCGAGAAACAAAGCAAGAGCTCTGAAGCTCATGGAAATCAGATATTTCCTTATTGATCAAATATTATACTGGAAAGACCCCCTGGGGGTACTGTTAAAATGCATGGATCCACAAGAAGCCGACAAGATCACATTTGAATTTCACAGCGGCCTATGTGGAGGGCACCACTTCTGGAAGGCCACAGCCCACAAAATTCTTAGAGCTGGATACTACTGGCCCACCTTGTTCGCTGATGTCCATAGAAGAATTAGAGTCTGTATTACATGCCAGAGATTTTCAGGAAAGCAACAGCTCAAGTCTCTGCCTTTGCAGCCTGTGGTTGTTTCGGGACCCTTCCAACAATGGGGCCTATATTTTATTGGAGAAATCCACCCTGCTTCTAGTGGGCAGCACAGATGGATCCTGACTGCCACAGACTTCTTTACCAAATGGATTGAAGCTATCCCCACCAAGAGTGCTTCCCACAAGGTAATTATTGGATTCCTGGAAGACCTCATCACAAGATTCGGTTTCCCAAGAAAGATCGTTACAGATAATTCAACCTCATTCAAGGTTGAACCGCTGGTTAAGTTTTGTGAGCAATTCAGAATCAAGCTGATTCACTCCACTCCATACTATCCCCAGGGAAATGGTTTAGCAGAATCCTCCAATAAAAGTCTCATAAGGATCATCAAAAGATTATTGGAGGACAAAAAAAAGGCTTGGAATTCAAAGCTAAAATTCGCTCTATGGGCTGATCGGGTGACTACAAAGAGATCTATAGGCATATCCCCTTTCCAGTTAGTATACGGAGCATAAGCTGTCTTCCCTTCTCAGCTGGCCATTCCCGTAGTGAAATTCTTCCAGGATTATCAAGAAGAGCCTAATGACATGGTCAGAAGGATTCACCAACTGGTAGAAGTTCAACAGGTCAGAGAGCAGGTGATGATCAAAGCTCAGAACCACCAACAAAGGATCAAGCAGGTTTTTGATAAGAAAGCCAAGAAGGAGGAGTTCCAAGTACGAGACCTGGTACTGAAATGGGATGCTCCTAAACAAGACAAGGGAAAACATGACAAATTTGAAGCCATGTGGATAGGGCCCTTCAAAATCTCAGAGGTTTTCTCCAATAACACATATCGGCTATAGGATTCGGAGGGTGAAGAAGTTTTCAGCAGCCCAATAAATGGGCATTTTCTTAAAAAATGTTTTGTCTAAGCCTGCGGTGGCTCTTGTGTTTTGTAAATATTGTCTTTTCTGTTCTTCGTTTTCACTTTTATTTTTTTGGCTTAGTAAATGACTCCATAGCCCAACAACAAGGCATTGGAACTACAAAATGAGTCCTTAGAGCATCATAGGGATGACTCTATCCCCCATGGAGCCTAATGTTAGCAACATTACTTGTCTTCGGCATCGGGATATCCAAGTCTGCAGGTTACACGAGGAGCGAACAAGCATAGCGCATAGAAGAAGTCCTTTTCGGACTTAAAATCAGGCGAGCGGGAAAATTTATGGTGTCAATGGTCCGGATCCATCCATATGAGCAGATCAACGGTTGGTGGGAAATTGTAGATAGCGAAGTTGCGTCGAGGTTAGCGCAATGGATATCACTCATATTTTGTGCAGGAATGGATGGAAGCCGTTCATCCCAAAGGACGTGTGCCGCGAGATCTGGTCATGTCGGCTATTTGGCAGTCGCGAGTTCAAAGGGTGAAGGTTTTATGTCATTATGCATCTCGAAACCCTGAACCCTGAAGTACCGATAGCACCCAAGGTCAGGCCCACAGTATCAGGGGGCAGTCATAGCCTTCCATCTGAAGCGGACACCTGGTGCGCGATTAGGCTCCCCTCCTTTTCGTCCATCGCAGTTTCGAACCGCAAAGAGAAGCTCCATAATATCCCCAATGTGCGAAGTAACGAGAACGTCCAGGACCTGGGGCCCACGGCAGTGTCGGGTGAGTTTAGGACCGTCATATTTGAAGGACATGTGGCACCAGATTGAGCCGTCTCGGCGTTTCTCTCATCGCGATTTAAAAATTAGGGATTATCTCCTTCCCATTCGCGAACGTTGAAAGCACCTTGGGAATAAGCACATGGTCACAGCCCGTGGTCACTTGGGGAGAGAAGGGATCTGCGTAAGGAAGGCTGAAGGTGCCGGGTTCAGTTATAGAGGGGATCATCGCAATCTCCAGGCACCATCGGATCCGATCTCAATATTGTTTCTAGCATTGAAGTAAATGAAGGTAAGAGCGGGTGGTTGAAACCTCCTTTCATTCATTAAGTGAGGGGAATGGAGGGTCTACCAAGACGTCTGCTCAAAGAGGTCCTGTGTATCGATTTTTTCGAAGAAGCCATGCTGAAGTCCTCGACTAGACAGAGAAGTCTGCGCACGCCAACCCAACAATTAATGGCTCAGCTACCCTCCTTACAGGAGCCATGCACAATTAAGGTGGCGCTTAAAGGAAGATATTAGTATGAGTTTGATTGAAGGGACACCAAGCTTTGGGTGACTGGACACGCCTCTGTGAGGTGAATTTTCCTGAGTATATAGACTCAGTTTTTGTATTTTGTAGAGATCAATGGTTGAGCAAAGCTCCCGATTGTAAAGTTTTGATGAAGCACTGGTCGCTCTGGTTAATGTATAAGGCATTTGAGATTTCTTACTTTATGGATGTCAGCTTCCCTTCCATCTCTTTGTTTACTGTGTTAGAACAAGTCGGAATTGGAGGATCCAGTCGAGTTGTGGCTATTATAGGATGATGTAGGTTGGATCACTGTAATAGTCACATTGTTTCTAATCAGTTCTTGTGATGATCTCAGCGCTGACATGACTTGGAATTGAAGGATTCAGTTGAGTCACCCCTCAGCTCCTTGAAGCTCTGGACCAAGAGGATCTTGGCTTCCGAGTTTTTCGTCCTCAAGCTTCCGAAGGCCTGTTGCCCGAGGCAGTCTTGCTCACCCTTCTCACAAGTCTTCCTTCTACCACCCTTTAATCATTTACTGACAGAAGTTGGATCAAGACCTCCCTTGATTTCTACATACCAGGCCCAGTTTCCCGAGTTAAAGCTATATTTTCTTGAGTCTTCACCCATCTGATCACCCCATTAAATAAATCGTGACATAAAACTGATGGGCGTTGGGCTCTGCTCCTGCAAGCAATCCATGAGTGACTTCTGACGCTAACACCTTCTCTTTTACTCTAGGGTTAATATGGTATGGTCTATGTCTCAAAGGCTTGGATCTTGGTTTCAACTAGATTTTCATTTCTCCCATAACTCCTTTGATTCCCTTTAACTCTAAGAAAGTCTTTGGGAACAAGTCCTCATATTCCCGCAACAGGCTCTGTATTTCTTGGCTATATTTCTTGGCTAGCTTGCTCATCCCAATAGTCTCCCACCATGGCTATCTTAGGTTGCTCTATGGTCCCTATATTGACTTTGCATAATTTTAATGGGTGATTGTAGGAACTATCGGTCCGACTGGGTATGGTGTTCTGGATTTCTTTGTTCCCCTCTATCTCTTTAATGTCTAGGTTTCTCAATTCCTCTAAGTCATATGGGCTCTCTAAGTCTCTGCTAATCCGATAGAATTCTATAGGATTATCGGTTGAGGGCAGGTGAAGGTTAGTCTGAAGTTCTTGTTGGGCCCGTGATATGACTGATTTTATGACGTTAATTAGATCCTTTTTGTCGAATGTGTATATGCATTTTCATGTTTTGAAGAAGTTTTTAAAGAGATTTTGTGTCAAATCGCTATGATTCACACCAGGTATGCATGATTCATGTTTTGTGATTATTTTTAGTTTAAATCAACATGTTTTTATGATCACAGGAAACTAATTCATGTTTTGTGTGTCACAGGGAAAAATCACAACTTGTTTTTGCATCTGACACTCAGTCTGATACTCCATCCGACACAGTCCATTACTCCATTTGACACTTCGTCCTGCACAAAAATCATGGGCGATTTGGCGGTTTGCATATCGGAGACCATCGATGGGTGAATCAGAGACATGGGTTTTTCTTGTTCTCATGGCCTCCAGCTACTGAACTATTGACAAATCGATTTGGGTTGTTATGTTGGACAATTATTGGCTCACCTCATTTCTAGAAGCCACTGGGAGTTAGAGAGAATTAAATGCGATTTGTTGTTTTTAAAGAAGGTTGACCCTTCCATTGGTCGACCTCTTAGTCCATAAAACTATAAATACCACCTCAGTGCTTAGACAATTGTTAAGAAGCAGTGTGTTAGAGAAAAAGACAATTTCATCTCTGTTTTTCTATTTTCATTTTGCTAAGACTGTGTAAAGACTGTGTTTTTAGTTTTAATGGTAAATTCGTGTTGTTGAATCTTGTGGTTCACCTTTGAAGAGTAACCACGACTTGCTCGAGGGCCCACCAACAGTCTAGGTAACTATCTAATGATTTTTCTTGTGAATTGAATAGTGTAGTTGTGTTTTTATTTATTTTTCTATACATGAATTGTCATTTTGCTTATTTGTTGTATAAATTGTTTTTTATGATTTAATTGGTTTAATTTAGTTTTGCAGGTTATTATGAAGAATATTGTTAATATGAAATAACTCTTTAGTTAGTAGAAGCCAACTTGCAAGCTTAGAAACTAACCCCATGTATAAGTAGATGATATATAAGTTTTCTTTTATGATGAAATAGATGATAAAACCAAAGTTTTTAATTCATGATTTCTTTGACAGGGTTTTGGTGGATGGATAGTCATTAGCCTTAAGTTTTCAATTCTAGTTTGCCTATCTAGTTTCTATTTAGCTTTATTTATTTAATTTGTCATTTAGGTTACTCATTTTCTTACTTGTCATATGCTGAAATAGTGTTTAATTTCTGTTTATGAGTACTCCCTCTTTTTGCAATTTGAATTGTTAAAATAGAACTAGTTTAGTTTACTTCATGTAATTTCTTTCTTAGATCTAGGTTGCAATTTTAATTCGTAGTGGATTATTGAGTTTAGTGTAGTATGGATTTGCTTAATTAGTATAGAATGCAATTGAATTTACTAGAATAGTATCTTTATACTGTTGATGATTAATGCATGATCAATAATCACATGGATATGAAGGATAGTTGATGTTGTTTCTATAATAGCTAAGTTTTCACTGGATTGCCTAATTCACACTTTTCACTTTGCTATTGAAGTCAATATCGAGTTTATCCATCTTGAATTATCATTCATTGTTAAATGCCATCATGATATTATAAGACATCGGAGACACAACCATCAACACTATAATTGAGTTTTCATAGATTAGAAGATAGTTCTCTTGTTTTCATAGCTTAGAAGATAGTTTTCTTTCTTTCCTAGTTTAGAAGATAGTTTCCTTGCTTTTGTAGGATAGATAGCCTTTTTTCTTTGGTAAGATACATAATAGTTTGCTTATCATAGGTTAAAGATTAGTTTTTAATTCCTTTTATTATCATAATGCTTTCAATTTAGTAGATTTCCTTTCATAAATTAGAAGTAGTTGTGAAGTTTAATTTAAGAATAGAGTTCATTTGCTTCTTAGCTTAATTAGTTGTTTATTGATTGGTTTATTTGCTGTAGAAGTTATCATAGGTTAGTTAGTTGTTTTCTTACACGCTTATTTGCTTTAATAGAGTAGTTTCTTGCTTGTCTGTTTTGCTTTAATATGGTAGTTGCTTGCTTGTCTATTTTTCTTTGATAGGGTAGTTGCTTTCTTATTTACTTTCTTTTATAGGATAGTTGCTTATTGAGTTTCAGTAGGTTAATTAAAAGTAGTTTGATGTTATTGATTATTAGGTAGAAAGTTTACTTTTGCTTATTGTTATGATTGAACTAGTTTTCTTTAAGTATGGTTTTCATTTTCTTTCTTAGAACTATCCATCGATCCTTCATTCAAAGGTTACTTAGGGTACATAGTTTGGGTTTTCTGTAGGGTTTGATCATTAGTAGTATTTTATTGAATAGATTATTCCTTAGATAGCCACTTCCTTAGTTAGACTATACTACCTCCAGTTCTTCTACCTTGGCACATAGATTGCTACAACTCTAAGTTTACTTACCTCGTGTTGACAATTTAATTAAGGGTTTTTAATGTGTTTTTACTGCATATAGAATACCCATCATTTTGGCACCATTGTCGAGGAGTTGTCCCAAGGTAGGATATAGTTAGGAAATAGATCACTTCTAAACCTTAGCATTAGTTTGGTGGCGAGGGAACTTTAATACGAGAGGTAATAACCTGTGCATCTTCTATAGTAGGTTCCCCCAAACCCAATGGTAGTTTTTCTTTTTGTTGTTTTATTTCATGAACATACCTAGGGACCCAAAGGTAGATACATTAAATCTAAATCAAACCTTTCAACCAAGGTTCCTTCTGACCTTTTTGGGGGAAGGAACATTCCACTGACAAACTTTGTAGATCGATACTGAACAAAAAGATCTAGCTCAACCCAAAGAGCTAAAGCAGTCTCTGAAGAGACTAAAACAGGGAGCACTGTAGAACAAAATTTGAAGCATCAATAATAGTGGGTCATGAGGCAAGACCACTTGAGCCCTCTACAGAACCAAAAAACACAACCTTTTTTTCCTTACCAACACCAGGAGAATGAATTCAAAGGTGACCATTAGTTTGGAAGAACTCTCTCAAATCCTAGCAACAACTGGGATCTCTTCTTTTCAGGAAGAACACATATTGACAATAGTCAAGAACTTGTCTACCTCTCCAAAAATATTAGAAGAATCAAGGTCCTATGAGCTAAAAAATGATTTTCCTTGCCAAAATGTGAAGGAAGATGAAAAATTATGGACTACATCCAGTGGACAGAAATCATTAAGACCTGATATTGAGGAGTTCTTAACATCCATGTCAACAGATCCTTTATGTACTTCAGAAATCAATAATCCAGAAGAAAAGGATTTGCATAACATGATGAAGGAGAGCATAGAAATTACTGTTGATGAACATCAAGATTACATTTAAATTTGGTTTCAAGAGGTCATCAGACCACGATACTATCCTCTTCTTCAACACCTTCTGATGCCAAAACAAGTAGGTTGGTTGGTTCTTCATATATAGGTAATCACTGCGGTAACTTTTTCATATATGGATATGAGTATGTTTCTTATATTGCTCTGCACATGGTTACATTGGAAGAGTTATTACACTTGAATAAATATTTTCCCTTTCTTTTTAGGTAGGGTAAGATAGTAAATAAAAGATGCATTTTGTTAGTTTTGTTGATTAAGGTTGGTTGTCATTGATGTCAACCCTTGAAGAAAGCCCTGTAGCACAAAGGTTGGGTAATGGACCCAATATTGTTTGATGTAAAGATGAATCATTACTATCTTGTCATGGTTGATAATAAGTATAAATGGATGAACTCCAAATTGGTCCTCTTATGGTGAAATCCCTCACAGGAGGATGCTTTGCAGATTGAGTTATCCTAGAAGTATGGTTAGAGAACCCATGCTTATTTGTGGAATAATGAGATGAACGCCAGTGGAGTTTTAAGCGAAACTATCCTATATGGATAGTGTTTGTCATGCCATTTCTGGTGGTATGTGTAACGTCACATAACTCCTCACAGTTAGAGAGTTATGGCCATGATTAGTTGGAGAACCCAGGTTTGGGTAATGGACCCAAGTTTGTTTGATGGATAATGGTATGAGTTTTGATATATTTTTAGGTAATACTATTCTATATGGATAGTACATGTCAATCCATTTCTCATGGTATGTGGAACATCACATAAATCCTCACGGTTTGAGAGTTATGGCCTTACGAAGTTGGAGGAACCTCATATGTCATCTAGAAGCCCCAAAAGGTCAAAGAAGTCAAACTGGTTTAAGAGTATTTAAAGGTAAATAATAAAGTAAAGTGATGAGTGCACTATAATTCAAATTGAATAAAAAATCGATTATTTAAATAATAAATTTAATGGAGAAATTAGAAGTGGGTTAACCCTAAAATAAGGAAAGTGGGCAAAGTGACCTAGAAGATGTGTTTAAGGAAGCTACTTGGAGAGTATAAATAAGAGGCAAGACTCTCTAATTTAAATCACACTTTAGCATATTGAATACCTATAGGTGTCTGAGGTAACCAAAGGATATCTAATACAAATTTTAGAGGGAAGGTGAAGAATAGAAGTCTGGAATTCAAGGAAGGATAAATTCTTTGATGATGCTTTCTAAGGTATGTTATTTATAGGTCATCTCACCATTTTCACAATAATTTTTTTTATAGAATGATTCAGACCATGAAATTTCTATTTCATTGAGGAAACATATCCAAGTATCTGTGGTAAAAAAATCAGTGTGTGGTTCATTGTATTTTTGGAGTTACACTCCGTGGAAAATAAGGTTTGTGGCTAGTCCTGAAACTAGTCAAAAACATGTGTTTCGGGTAAAAATGTCCTAAATTATTCATAACAGATCCAAATTCAGTAAGACCAAATGTGTTGGTTAGCGTACAGTCTATATTATTCTTTTTAATAGTTTAAGATCAATTCAACAAATATTCTGTGCGGGGAACACTATACAAGGTCGCTCTCAAGAATAAGCCATAATTCAACAAGGTATTCCCTTTTTGATATAACTACTTTTCTGAGAGGTTCCAAGTAGTGAAACCTGAAGAAATTGCATAAAAAAAATTGAAAAACATTGTGTATCAGTTTTATATATTTATTCATTATAGGTACAAAGTTATGATTATTTCAAGTTAGGGTTGTTGACTAATCCAAAACTAGTCATGTGAGACTAAAGAAATATTTGATGTAAATGCTAGTCTCTTGTTGTTTAAAGTTAAGGAATGTTTGTAGGTATGTGATCATATACAAAAATTCTATTACAGATTTATAAATCATATTTGAATGATGAAATTGATGAGGGATTTTTGTTGAGGTACAAGTTGGGTACATGGTTGAGACAAGTAGTTGATGAGTTTGCACATACATGAGTTGTAGAGTTGATGATGTTGATACATATTGATGAGTCATAGTTGATGAGTAGTTGACACATGATTGGTACATACTTGGTACATGGTTGGTTTCACTTGTTTATGGTATTGGTTGATTACAAATTGTTTGGTACAGGTTGGTGCATGGTTGATGCACTTGTTTATGGTACAGGTTGGTGCATGGTTGATGCACCTGTTTATGGTACAAGTTGATTACAGGTTGAGGTACAGGTTGATGCATAGTTCATGTTTATTGGTACAGTTTTACAGTGGCATATCTCACAGTGATAGTGTGACAGTGGTTTCATCATTCTACTTCTACTTTAGAGCGGTTGGACAAGGCAAGGACAGGTGGTTGTAGCCACCTTCCGATTGTAGCCGGATAACATAGGGGGTTGTAGCCTCCTTCTGGTTGTATCCAAAGAATTGGGGAGTTGGATCTTCCCTCAGGTTGTATCTTGAGAAACTAGAAGGTTTTAGGCTCCTTCCAGTTGCAACTGGAAAACAAAGGAAGTTGGTGCTTCCAATGAATGCAATTCTTCAAGACATATAAGAAAAAACATTCTGTGGTTTTCTCCCGATTTGGGTTTCCACATAAAACACTGGTGTACTGTGTATGTGTGTGATTGTTCATTTATTATTGCTCATTATCGGATAATAATTCTACATTGATATAACACTTGGATTATTTGAAGAAAAAAGATTATAATTATGCTATTACTGATTCACCTCCCCTCTCAGTAATCCAACAAGTTTAGCTTAAAGTATAATGCAACCTCATTTTACATTTTATTTTAATAAAAGAACTATGAGATACATGTTCCTATGACTTGATCTCATTGATCTCATTAGTTTATTATATTTTAGAGTGTGGTTTTTCAAACAATTTTAGAGATCTCTATAGGTATTTATATCACCAAGGGTAGACAATTCCAAGGAAATATAAAATAAGGATTTTCTTCAAAAACATTTCTATATTTGAACCTTGTTGTGTGCTAAGCATCAAATGAATAATGAATTGTTGTAATTAGCCATATGTTTGCAAAGACTTTCATCTTATTTTTCTCAAGGCATATTAAATAGTAGTCTCTCATACAGGTTCTCCAAGAAACCCGAGTAAGTGAGTAAAGCATCTTTATTAAAGTGTAACAAGGAGGTCTGATTAGAAGTTAGTCATGGAAACATCACAATAACTTACAAAACAAGAAAGTGAGTTGAGCCTAGAAATACCTTTTTGTTCTTTCTCATTGGTACCATCCACTACACACTAAATAACTTGATTATATCATATCTTTAGATAGGTCACGTCCGCTTAAGTACCCCTTACATCCAGACAATCACTAAGGAATATAATAGAAATTCATCCTCTAACATTAATACCATCCCAATTGAAAAATAAAGAAAGAAAGAAAAAGTTGGTTTTAGAGATGTCCCCCCATCTTCTTTCATAAAGCAATATTATACTAAAATATTAAAAGATGGAGGGCCAGTCTCTGAGAGTGTAAGAGGATAACCCATCAGGATACTGAACAAGTCTGTTGGAAGCAAGTACCGGTCTGTGGTATGACTAGGTAAACCCACCAGAGTACTGAACAGGATTGATGGCAGCGGGACATTCTACCTAGCGAGGATGGTAATCTGACAAACAATAAATAATAAATTTAAACTTGTCCTGATGTACGACATTACTTGTAGACAAAGATGACATGAAGTATGTATGGTTAAAGATAAGTTTAATGAACTCCATAAACTTTCCATTGGGAACTAACTCTGAGACTATCTTGAAAATCTCTTGCCTACCTCTTCTTATCTATATATAGGATCTCTTATCCTATAGGTGGGGCCATATTTTAACCATCTTGTTAGACCATCTGTGAAATTTATCTCTACACTTAACAAGCTATAAATCTTTGACTATTGGGAGAACTGATTGGTTTCCTATATTTTTTATTGTGAGGTGTCACAATACTTAGGTGTGGGGGAGGGGTTCATAAGTTGACAAATGATAACATTGCCTAGAAGAAGTAAATCTTTGTAAACATTTATGTGTGTTGTTTTCATAATACAAGCTATTATATCAACAGTTATTTTATTTTTGGAATGCTAATTCCCTATGTGTTATAAATTGTTGTACATTTTCTTAACAAACCACTTGATTGGCTTATTTTCATTACAAACTATTCATTACAGAGTTATGATTACATTCCTTATAGAATGCGAGATAGAGGAATTGATTGTGTAAGCATGATGGAAAAAAATAAAATAATGGAACACTCTTAGCCTTCCTCTACTCCTATCCACTGTGTTCATGGCCTCTAAGGAATCAATTGCCTCATCCACAAGGTCCCAAGAGTTGGACACCGCTGGTTTAAACACCAACAATTTCCAAGAGAAAGCTATAACATGGTTTTAAAAACCAAATTTCAAAACATCTCTGGAGCTAAGGGATACTCCAAGGAGTGGATAAAAGAGGAGCTAATCAACCCTCTCATAGTCATCACCAGATTGATTACATGTGAAGGTAAATATTCCATCTTTAAAGCTTGTCACTTTCGATTATTAGCTCACTTTCAGTTCAATAAGCCATTGAATTTTCCCTTTTACTTCTTAAAGATTCTTGAGAGGATGTCTTTCCAAGTGAGGAAGAATGTAACCAATCCCCATAATAACCTATTTCTCCACGGCCTTATCAAACTACTTGTCTGAGCCGAGTTGGAAAAACAAGGGAGAATGTGGGATGAGTTCATTTACCAATTTGCAAACCCTCATCTTACAATCAAGACTAGCAAGAAGACTCTTGATCTAGGGGATGTTAATCCACCCAAACCATCATGCTCAAGCTATTCCTTTAACAGACCAAAAGTCCAAGAAACTTGTTGATACCCCTACAACCTCATTGAGCAAGAAGACCAAGAAGCCTATTGCTAACCCCCCTCTAAAAATAGTAAATACCTATTGCTAATTCATGGCACAAGGACGTGCCATATCTTTGGTCTGGGGGGAGTTTCCTGAGCTAAAAAATGCTAAGCACTACCCATTTGTATATCAAACCCATAAGAAGAGGAAGTAGGATTTCTGTCAAAATTCTATCATAATGTCTTTTTACAATGTCTTAGGATATTATATAAGGAGTTTTTTGTAGTGGTATGATAAATTCTATATTGATGACATCATTGTGTGTGTTATAAGCTTGCTTTGAATTTTTATGTTTATGCTATAGAAGACTTCTTATACTTAACTACTCTTTTTGACAAATACAGAGCGATAACAACTGCTAAATACTTACTGCCATCTGTATTACAAGCTTATGAAAAGAGGAACAATTGTTTGAATTGTTACAGATAGATGACATGCAATAAAAATTCTCCTATTCACCATGCCTACTAGTACAAACCAAGCCTTTTGTTACTATTTGTCAGTTATGTCAGTCACCAATGATCAAATTTACTCTTTCATGTGAATGATAGGGTTATTAGGTCAAATTGTTATATTTTCAAAATACAATTCTCAAATAAAATTTGACATATATTGGTTATAAAATGGTCATTGGTGTGTCTAGGTGTCCTTACTACTCCCTCCACCCATCCAAGGTCATAAAGTTTCATCATGGTCATGTCATCATTCCTTGTCATAAATTGTCAAATGATTGTCTTAGTCAAAGTTCTACTTCAAAATTGGTTTAGGAATTAAGGAAGATGGATTTGACAAAAGTGAAAGATATTTTGTCAATCATAGAACAAGAAACAAAAACCTCCTTCATTTTATGCACAGGTGTTATTATTTGAGATAAATTCCCCAAATACAGTCGCTATAGGAGGGTTTCTACACATTTAGACAGATTGACTTTTGTTGGAAATACTAAAACAACTGAGAGGGGGGGGGGGG
>JZKD02S1735104.1:110260-122172 GCA_000966675.3 Picea glauca
GAAGCACCAACTTCCAGTTACACAGGCTCCAACCTGTATAACAGAGAACACTTGTTCTCCCTAGCACCACCCTGCCACCCTAGTTTCTCTGGATGCAACCAGATGGAAGCTACAATTCCTGTGTTCAAGCTCCCACTTGAACCTTTGAGGACAACAGTCCTCCCGAGAACCTCCCTTCCACCCTAGCACATCAAATAATGAATACAAAGACAACTACACAGATAACTCAGTTCTTACCAGTCTTTTTCTGTTCTATAAGTCTGATCTTCTTCAAACTATTCTGCAATTCTCCTCTTCCTCTGTTTGTTCAGCAGGTCTGCTCTGCATCAACTTTTTCTGTCATTCTTCTCTGCTTCAACTTGCTCTGTTATTCTACTCTGATTCTTATATCACTCTGCACATATGCTCAATTTCATATTGCGCATCCTCTCCTTTTTCTTTTCTTACAGTTTCATTCTTTTTCCTCCAGAATAGCCAACATTACACAATCTGTCTCATCTTCTTTTATGCATACCTTCCCAACGGTTCCACTTCACCTTTCCTCAGCTGAAACAAGAACACCTGTCCTAGCAACTGAAACGCTAACTGATTCGTCATCATGAGTCTGTTTCTCTTAACAGATTCATAACTGAAGTGTTAATGTGTGAGAAGAACAACAACCCTCAGATCACATTCAAATCTTATCCGCACCGTTGAATGACCTTTATTATTCTTGCCTTTTAAATTGGTTTTCGACATTTCTTTGCCCAAGATTATCGACACTTTCACATCGTGATCTTTGAAACTCCGAAATGGAGCCTATCTAGACTGACACCTTCTCTTCCCATGACCAAGAGCTGTGACCAAGGTTTTATGTGAAAGGCACTTTCGCGATTTCGCATATCGCAAAATCGTAATGCCTGATGTTCAAAATTCTTGTCAATACCAAAACCCAATCTCTGACATTCCATAATGAAACCAAATCAACGATCCAGATTATTTCTAGATCTGACGGTTCATATTAAGTCAGGAATTCACTCATCGCGAAATCAGAATTCCCGTTGCATTGTGTTCTTTGCCTTTTGAATTCACAATCTGTGAAACTTCGACACAGGCTATGATCAACGGTCTAGGTATGACCTTGACTCAACGACTACCATTGAGTCGCGATATCGCATATCACGAAATTGGAATTTTCATTGCATTGTGTTCTTTGCCTTTTGAATTCACGATCCCCGAAACTCCGACACAGTCTGTGATCAACGATCCAGATCTCATTCTCGATTCAATGGCTGCGATTGAATCGCGATGTCACATATCGCGAAATCGGAGTTTTCATTGCATTTGTTTCAAATCGCGATTCACGAAACTCTGATACGGGCTGTGATCAACGGTCCAGGTATGATCTTGATTCAATGGCTGTGATTGAATCACGATATCGCATATCGTGAAATCGAGGTTCTTGTTGCATTTGTTTCAAATTGTGATTCACGAAACTCCGATACGAGCTGTGATCAACGTTCCAGGTTAGATCTCTATTCAACGGCTGTGATTAAATCGTGAAATCGCATATCATGATTTTGGGGTTCTTGTTGTCAAATGATTTTGACATTTCAAAGTCCCGATCCCCGATAATCTGACAGTGACTGGAATTAACGGTCCAGATCAAAGTTTGATCTGACGGCTCAGATTTCATCGTGAATTCGCATATTGTGATTACTCCTGCTTCTCCTTGCAGTTTAAATACTGTGCAGGTTCTCTTCGATTCAACGGTGATCGGACCCTGCTCTCGAATCTGACGCCTGTGATCTATCCTCCTCTTCAGTGTGCTCTTCTTGTCTTTATTCAGATCTGACGGCCCTCATGCTGTCGGAAGTTTTGGATGTGATCCAACGATCATAAATGCTTCTCAGGCCTTCAATCACTAGATCTTCTTGAACTTATCTTTTGTTTGCATGTCAATCACAAACTTCCTGTACTCATGCCGTCTTCACCATTTCACTTGCCATCAATGACAAGCATTCGCTGTCTGTTAAATAATTGCCAATAACTTCAAGACAATTTTTCAGAGGTTTGGAGAAGGTATTTGCAGTGCTTGATTGTTCCATTGTGTAGAAGACATCATACAATTTCCAACCATACCACTTTCAGCCCAAAAATCCTCTGGGAAGGCCTCCAAAAACACTCTCAAAGATCACACTGCATTTCTACTGAGAGCACTCTACGTTTTTGTAATTTGTGAGTAACGAACTTCAAGTTTGGATTATGAACAAATAGGAAAATATTTTTGAAACCTGGAGGAGTTTTATGTTCATAAAATATTCAAAAATAATAAACTCTCACATTTTTTGAATATACATTATGGTTTGGGATATATTCAATTCTCTTAGAGGCCTAGGTTTTCAGAAAACAAAACACTTTGTTTTTCCTGTTTTTGTCATGTTTTCTTGTCGTGTTTTCCTAACTACTGGAAGTGACATTTTGAAAACCAAGAGAGTTTTTTATCAAGGACATATTAAAAAACAAAAACCTGTCTCAGTTTTTAGATAAGAGTTATTGTCTTGTAGTTACAAGTGTCACTTTGATACCTATGTTTCACAAGTTTGTCAGGCCAAAATTGTTGCGCTTATGGGAAATCACTTTTGGGACTAATTTTGCAGAGGTACAATTGTTGTTTTGCATGGTTTAAAGGATCAAGGGTATAACATACATCTTAAGTCTTCCTCACATGTTATCAGAAGCCTCCAAAAACTCCAAACCCTCTAGTTCAAACTTAGATAGCATGAAACACTAAGTCATCATTTACACCATGATAATGTTGTCCTACAAGCCAAGATGAATTCTCTACAACATTTGGTTGATGATATGACTGACACCAATAATAGTCTCTGGATGCAATTGAAACATCAAAAAATGCCCAAGACAAAATCCCCCAGGAAAGAGGGAGAAGCTTCTAAAGTTAATCCACCCCCTCCTTCACAAGTTTAACCATGAAGGGAAATTTCTTTTTGTTTGCAATGGGACCTGCAAAATATTAGGTGTGGGGGTAATGTTGGGCCCATGATATGACCGATTTTATGATGTTAACTAGATCCTTTTTTCCAAATGTGTATATGCATTTTCATGTTTTGAAGAAGTTTTTAAAGAGCTTTTGTGTCCAATCAATATGATTCACACCAGGTATGCATGATTCTTGTTTTGTGATGATTTTGAGTTTAAGTCAACATGTTTTTATGATCATAGGAAACTAATTAATGTTTTATGTGTCACAGGGAAAAATCAAAGATTTTGTTTTGCATCCGACACTCTGTCCGATACTCCATCAAGCACTCAATCCGGTACTCCATCCGACATTCCGTCCTACAAAAAAACCATGGGTGATTTAGCGGTTAGCATATCAGTGGCCAACGATGGGAGAATCAGAGACATGGGTTTCTCTTGTGCTCATGGCCTCCAGCTACTGAATTCTTGACAACTCAATTTGGGTTGTTATGTTGGGGGATTATTGGCTCACATCATTTCTAGAAGCCACCGACAGTGAGAGCGAATTAAATGCGATTTGTTGTTTTTAGAAAAGGTCGACCCTTCCAGTGGTTGACCTCTTAGTATGTAAACCTATAAATACCACCTCAGTGGTCAGACAATTTTTAAGAAGTAGTGTGTTAGAGAAAAAACCAATTTTAGCTTTGTTTCTATTTTCATTTTGCTAAGACTGTGTAAAGACTGCGTTTTTAGTTTTAATGGTAAATTCGTGTTGTTTAAGCTCATGGTTCACCTTTGAAGAGTAATGATGACTTTCTGGGGGGCCCACTAGCAGTCTGGGTGACAATCTAATGAATTTTCTTGTTAATTGAATAGTGTATTTGTCTTTTTATTTATTTTTCTGTACATGAATTGTCATTTTGCTTCTTTGTTGTATAAATTGTTGTTTATGATTTAATTGGTTTTATTTAGTTTTACAGGTTATTATGAAGAGTCTTTTTAATATGCAATAACTCTTTAGTTAGTAGAAGCCAACTTGCAAGCTTAGATACTAACCCTGTGTATAAGTAGATGATATATAAGTTTTCTTTTATGCTGAAATAGATGATAAAAACAAAGTTTTTAATTCTTGATTTCTTTGACAGGGTTTCAGTGGATGGATAGTCATTAGCCTTTAGTTTTCAATTCTAGTTTTCCTATATAGTTTCTATTTAGCTTTATTTATTTAATTTTTCATTTACGTTGCTCATTTGCTTACTTTTCATACGCTGAAATAGTGTTTAATTTCTGTTTATGAGTATTCCCTCTTTTTGCAATTTGAATTGTTAAGATAGAACTAGTTTAGTTTACTTCATGCAATTTCTTTATTAGATCTAGGTTGCAAGTTTAATTCGTAGTGGATTATTGAGTTTAGTGTAGTATGGATTTGTTAATTAGTATAGAATGCAATTAAATTTACTAGAATAGTATCTTTATACTGTTGATGATTAATGCATGATCAATAATCACATGGATATGAAGGATAGTTGATGTTGTTTCTATAATGGCTAAATTTTCATTGGATTGCCTAATTCACACTTTTCACTTTGCTATTGAAGTCAATATCGAGTTTATCCCTCTTGAATGATCATTCATTCTTAAATTACATAGTGATATTATAAGACACCGGAGACACAACCATCAACTCTATATTTGAGTTTTCATAGATTAGAAGATAGTTTCCTTGCTTTTGTGGGATATATAGTATTTTTGCTTTGGTAAGATACAACATAGTTTGCTTATCATAGGTTAAAGATTAGTTGTTAATTCCTTTTATTATCATAATGCTTTCAATTTAGTATATTTCCTTTCATAAATTAGATGTAGTTGTGAAGTTTAAATTAATAATAGAGTTCATTTGCTTCTTAGCTTAATTAGTTGCTTATTGATTAGTTTACTTGTTGTATAAGTTATCATAGGTTAGTTAGTTGTTTTCTTACTTGCTTATTTTCTTTAATAGAGTAGCTTATTTGTCTATTTTGCTTTAATAGGGTAGTTGCTTGCTTGTCTATTTTGCTTTGATAGGGTAGTTTCTTGCTTATTTACTTGCTTTTATAGGATAGTTTCTTATTGAGTTTGAGTAGGTTAACCTAAAATAGTTTTCTATTATTTCTTATTAGGTTGATAGTTTATTTTTTCTTATTGTTATGATTGAACTAGTTTTCTTTAAGTAGGGTTTTCATTTGCTTTCTTAGAACTATCCATTGATCCTTCATTCAAAGGTTACTTAGGGTACATAGTTGTTTCTTAGTAGGGTTTGATCATTATTAATCTTTGCTTGAATAGATTAACGCTTATATAGCCACTTCCTTAGTTAGACTATATTACCTCCAGCCCTTCTACCTTGGCATATATATTGCTACAACTTTAAGTTTACTTACCCTGGGTTGACAATTTAATTGAGGGTTTTTGGAGTGTTTTTACTGCATATAGAATACCCTACATTTTTGGCGTCGTTGCCGGGAAGTTGTCTCAAGGTAGGATATGGTTAGGAAATAGATCACTTCTAAACCTTAGCATTAGTTTGGTGGCGGAGGAACTTTAATACGAGAGGCAAGAACCTACGCATCTGCTATAACAGGTTCCCCCAAACCCATTGGTAGTTTTTCTTTTTGTTGTTTTTTATCATGAACAGACCTAGGCACCCAAAGGTAGATACATTAAATCTAAATCAATCCTTTCAACCAAGGTTCCTTCTGACCTTTTTGGGGGAAGGAACATTCCACTCACAAACTCCGTAGATCGATATCAAACAACAGGAGCTAGCTCAACCCAAAGAGCTAAATCAGTCTCTGAAGAGACTAAAACAAGGAGCACTATAGAACAAAAGTTGAAGCATCAATAATAGTGGGATATGAGGCAAGACCACTCGAGCCCTCTGCAAAACCAGTCAACACAACCTTTGTTTCCTTACCACCACTAGGAGAATGAATTCAAAGGTGACCATTAGTTTGGAAGAACTCTCTCAAATCCTAGCAACAACTGAGATCTCTTCTTTCTAGGAAGAACACATCTTGACAATAGTAAAGAACTTGTATACCTCTCCAAAAATATTAGAAGAATCAAGGTCTTATGAGCTAAAAAATAATTTTCCTTTCCAAAATGCAAAGGAAGCTAAAAAATTATGGACTACATCCAGTGGAGAGAAATAATTAAGACCTGAGATTGAGGAGTTCTCAACATCCATCTCAACAGAACCTTTATGTACTTCAGAAATCAATCATCCAAAAGAAAATGATCTGCATAACATGATGAAGGAGAGCATAGAAATTACTGTTGATGAACATCAAGATTACATTGAAATTTGGTTTCAAGAGGTCATCAGACCACAATACTATTCTCTTCTTCAACACCTTCTCATGCCAAAATAAGTAGGTTGGTTGGTTCTTTATATCCAGGTAATCACTGTGGTAACTTTTTCATATATGGATATGAGTATGTTTCTTATCTTGCTCCCCACATGGTTAGATTGGAATAGTTCTTACACTTGAATAAATATTTTCCCTTTCTTTTTAGGTAGGTTAGGATAGTAAATAAAAGATGCATGTTGTTAGTTTAGCTTAAAGTCTAATGCAACCTCATTTTACATTTTCTTTTAATAAAAGAACTATGAGATACATGTTCCTATGACTTGATCTCATTGATCTCATTAGTTTATTATATTTTAGAGTCTGTTTTTTGCAAATAGTTTTAAAGATTTCTGTAGGTATTTATATCACCAAGGCTAGATAATTGCAAGGAAATATAAAAGAAGGATTTTCTTCAAAAACATTGCTATATTTGAAACTTATATTCTTCTAAGCATCAAATGAATAATGACTTGTTGTAATTAGCCATATTTTAGCAAATACTTTCATCTTCTTTTTCTCAAGGAATCTTAAATAGAAGTTTCTCTTGAACCTTCAAACTATTTAAGGAAGTGACACTGTAACCATCAAGCTTAGAGGTCTCTTGTACAGTTTATCCAAGAAACTCGAGTAAGTGAGTAAAGTATCTTTATTAAAGAGTAAAAAGGAGGTATGATTAGCGGTTAGTCATGGAAACATCACAATAACTTACAAAAGAAGAAAGTGAGTTGAGCCTAGAGATACCTTTCTGTTCTTTCTCAATGGTACCATCCACTACACACTAAATAGCTTGATTATATCATATCTTTAGATAGGCCACGTCCGCTTAAGTACCCCTTACATTAGGACAATCACCGAGGAATACAACGAAAATCTATCCTCTAACATAAATACCATCCCAATTGAAAAAAACAAAAAAGAAAGAAAAAGTCGGTTTCAGAGTTGTCCCCCAATATTCTTGCATAAAGAAATCTTATGCTAAAATATTAAAAGATAGAGGGCCAGTCTCTGAAAGTGTAAGAGGATAACCCATCGGGATATTGAACAAGTCTGCTGGCAGTAGGTACTAGCCTGTGGTATGACTAGGTAGACCTGCCGGAGTACTGAACAGGCTTGCTCGCAACGAGGAATTATACCCAGTGAGGATGATAATCTGACAAAAAATAAATAATAAATTTAAACTTGTCTGATGTATGAAATTACTTGTAGACAAAGCTGACATGAAGTATGTATGGTTAAAGCTAAGGTTAATAAACTCCATAAACTTTCCATT
This sequence comes from Picea glauca, assembly GCA_000966675.3. Lineage (NCBI taxonomy): Eukaryota > Viridiplantae > Streptophyta > Pinopsida > Pinales > Pinaceae > Picea > Picea glauca. The sequence continues at coordinate 117,881 of JZKD02S1735104.1, forward strand.
GGGAACTAACTCTGAGACTATCTTGAAACTCTCTTGCCTACCTCTTCTTATCTATATATAGGATCTCTTATCCTATAGGTGGGGCCATCTTTTAACCGTCTCGTCAGACCAATCTATGAAATTTATCTCTACACTTAACAAGCTGTAAATCTTCAACTATTGGGAAAACTGACTGGTTTCCTATATTTTTTATTATGAGGTGTCAAAATACTTAGGTGTGGGGGAGGGATTCATAAGTTCAAAAATGATAACATTCCCTAGAAGAAGTAAATCTTTGTAAAAATTTATGTGTATTGTTTTCATAATATAGGCTATTATATCAACATTTTTTTTTTTTGAAATGCTAATTCCCTACGTGTTATAAACGGTTGTATAATTCCTTAATAGACCACTTAACTGGTTTATTTTCATTACAAACTGTTCATTACATAGTTATGATTACATGCCTTATAGAATGCGATATAGAGGAATGGATTGTGTAAGCACGATGGAAAAACAAATAATAATGGAACGCTCTTAGCCTACCTCTGCTCCTATTTACTGTGTTTGTGGCCTCTGAGGAATCAATTTCCTCAGCCACAAAGCTCCCAAGAGTTGGAGACCGCTAGTTTAAACACCACCAGTTGCCAAGATCAAGCTATAACAAGGTTTTAAAAACCAAATTTCAGAACATCTCTAGAGCTAAGGGATACTCCAAGGAGTGGATAAAAGAGGAGCTAATCAACCCTCTCATAGTCATCACCAGATTGATTACATGTGAAGGTAGATATTTCATCTTTAAAGCCTGTCACTTTCTATTATTAGCTCGCTTTTAGTTCAATAAGCCTTTGAAGTTTCCCTTTTACTTCTTAAAGATTCTTGAGAGGATGTCTTCCCAAGTGAGGAAGAATGTAACCAATCCCAATAACAACCTATTTCACCACGGCCTTATCAAACTACTTGTCTTAGTCGAGTTGGAAAAACAGGGGAAAATGTGTGATGAGTTCATTTACCAATTTGCAAACCCTCATCTTACAATCAAGACTAGCAAGAAGACTCCTTATCTAGGGACTATCACTCCACCCAAACCCTCATGCTCAAGCTATTCCTTTATCGGACCAAAAGCCCAAGAAACATGCTGATACCCCTGCAGCCGCATCATGCAATAAGACCAAGAAGCCTTTTATTAACCCCCCTCTAAAAACAGTAAATACCTATTGCTAATTCATGGAATGAGGACGTGCCATATATTCGGTCTGGGGGGAGTTTCCTGAGCTAAACAATGCTAATAACTCCCTATTTGTATAAAAAACCCATCATAAGAGGAAGTAGGACTTCTATCAAAATTTTGTCATACTGCCTTTTTACAATATCTTGGGATATTAAATCAACAGTTGTTTGTATTGGTATGCTAAATTCAATATTGCTGACATCATTGTGTGTGTTATAAGCTTTCTTTTCATTTTTATGTTTATTGTATAGGAGATTTCTTATACTTAACTACTCTTTGTGACAAATATAGAGCAATAACAACTGCTAAATACTTACTGCCATCTGTATTACACACTTATGAAAAGAGGAACAATTGTTTGAATTTTTACAGATCGATGACATGAAATAAAAATTCTCGTGTTCACCATGCCTACCAGTATAAACCAAGACTTTTTTTAGTATCTGTCAGTTATGTCAGTCACCGGTGATCAAATTTACTCTTTCATGTGATTGATAGGGTTAATAGGTCAAATTGTTATATTTTCAAAATAAAATTCTGAAATAAAATTTGACATCTCTTGGTTGTAAAATGGTCATTGATGTGTCTAGGCATCTTTACTACTCCCTCCACCAATCCAAGGTAATAAATTTTCATCATGTTCATGTCATCATTCCTCATCATAAATTTTCAAATGATTGTCTTGGTCAAAGTTCTACTTCAAAATTGGTTTTTGAATTAACGAAGATGAGTTTGAAAAAAGTGAAAGAGGTTTTTGTCAATAATAGAAAAAAAAAGCCTCATTCATTTTATGCACATGTTTTATTACTTGAGATAAATTTCCCAAATATAGTCGCTATAGGAGGGTTTCTACACATTTGGAGAACTTGACTTCAAGATAGTTTTTCAGAGGTTTGGAGAAGGCATTTGCAATGCTTGATGGTTCCATTATGTAGCAAACATCATACAATTTCCATCCATACCACTTTCAGCCCAAAAAGCTTCTGGGAAGGCCTCCAAAATGTTTGAAATATTGTCATTGATGGAAAAGGATGAGGCAAAGGAGGAAGAAGAGCTTTCATGTTAGAAAATTAGTGTATGGTTGAATTGTGGATGGGCGCGTATGATTGCTGCAGAGTGCCGCTGACAGCGGTCATATCTGCAGAAGCTGTGAGGGATATAAGCCATCAGAGAATCGGGGATCGGGACTTTGAAATGTCCAGTTCATTCAACAACGAAAACCCCGAAATTGCGATATGTGATTTCGCGACTTGATCACAACCGTTAAATCAAGCAGAGATCGGAACCGTCCACTTGTAGAGGAAGCGTGGCAGCAATCGGGTGACATTGGGAGAAGCTCGACAAAAGGCCTCATCGGAGTTTCAGGGATCGGGATTTCAATATGCAAAGAACACAATGCAACAAAAACCCCGATTTCACGATATGCGAAATCGTGATTGAATCTAGACCGTCAGATCAACATGTGATCTAGACCGTTGATCCAACTCATGACAGCAGACCACGTCAGCTAGGGACATGTGGCACAACCAGGGAATGATAGGTGTCAGGCAGATTCAACACTTCAGGCACATGTAAGTCATGAATCAGAGTGACACGTGGTAGGATCTAACACGTGTCAAACCACGTGTGACGTTAGCAGAGGCATCGACGATAGGGACTTTGAAATGACAAAGTCACTTGACATCAAGAATGTCGATTTCATGATTTCGTGATTTAATCACAGCCGCTGAATAAAGATCGCATCCGGACCGTTGACACAAGTCTCGAAATCCAGAGAGTTAATTTGAGCTGTCCGTCTGAAGAAGGACGCGTGGAAAAGGATCGGGTGCCCTTAGCATTTTGTTCATCGGGAAATTGGGGATCCCGTTGACAAGAGTTTTGTGCAAGTCAGAATCGCAATCCGTGAAACCCCGATGAGTGGGGGCCAGCTGTCAGCGTAACAGAGCGTCGGTATTTGGATGATCGGGAATCCCGTGGTTGTATGCATTGAAGCATCACAAACCCCGTAGCCCTGACGGGGTAAGGTTGTGGTCACGGTGTGACGGTCACGTTGACCGACATCTAAGATCAAGAGGGATAGCATATGGAATGCTGAAACCCGATTTAAAAAAAGGCCCGTGTAGGTTTGATCCAAATTTTAGAAAGAGGGACCCAATTTCCCCCGAGCAATAAATATGGGACCCGATGAGCATTGAACGGGTCCTGGATCCATGGGTTTAAGAAGGGGTCGATGCTCTTTCTACATGAGATCCGAAGAAGCGAAGTAGGACGGTAAGGACGGTAAGGACGATGAAGACGGTGATAGGTAGCAGGGGTCCCTTCTAGAGGATGTGGAAGCCATTTCCTAACAGTAGGCACATATACAGATCACTGAGGTAATTTGTGCAGGTGGCAGAACTACAATGAATCCCGATAAGTTACAATAGATCTGAACTTCTCAGCAACACATATTATTACTGATCCAGTGTGAAAATTAATGAAACGTGGTTAGAAGTGAGTCTGAGGGTTTAACCCTTCAGTAGAAGCATCCTACCAGTAGAAACTGGTGCCATCTTTAGGGGGTTGAAGCTCCCTTCCAGGAAAGGCTGGTAAACGAGAGAAGGTTGTAGCCTTCTGCAGGTAGAAGCCTGCGTACTAGTATGAGTCTGCACTAGTACACTGCTATAGAATGTTTTCTTAATAATAATCAATGAAGACAGAAACAACGACATCAGTGGTTTTCTCCCGATTTGGGTTTCCACCTTAAAATCATGGTGTTCATGTGTCCTACTCATGTGCGTTGGTTTGCTTGTCTTTGCTACAATAGACATCTGATGAATAATGAAATATCTCTGGATGCACTCTTGTCTCTATAAAGTAGCCTAAGGTTTTTAGTGAAAACAGGAGAAAAATAATTATTGCTCAAATACTGATTCATCCCCCCTCTCAGTATTTCTCAACAATTGGTATCAGAGCTAGGTTCGTCTAAAAAAGGCTTATCCGCTAGAAGGAAGTTCAATCAAAATGAGCAATCAAGACGGATTAGCATCTATCAGGCCTCCACTCTTCAATGGAAACAATTTAATCTTCTGGAAAACAAGGA
>JZKD02S1735104.1:135698-161397 GCA_000966675.3 Picea glauca
TTCACCATAAGGGGACCACTTTGGAGTTCATCCATTTTTGCACCTTATCAATCATGATAAGACAATAATGAGAGCATGGGTCCTCCAACCATTCTTCTAGGATAACTCAATCCACAAAGCGTCTTCCTGTGAGGGATTTCACCATAAAGGGACCACTTTGGAGTTCATCCATTTGTGCACCTTATCAATTATGATAAGACAATGATGAGTCATCTATACATTTTTCCAACAATGCATCATATGGCAATGAAACCACATTGATCCATCTTCATCATGTATCAATGACAACTCATTGATTCATCTTCATCTATGCATTCTCATCAAGGAAAATACATGTTATATTACATCAATCATCAATCAATCAATCCTTTGACATCAATAAATCAATTGACATCAATCAATCAAACCATTGGCATCAATGACAACATGATCTAACAGCTTTCTAGGCTAGAATTGTTGCGCTTCTGGGAAATCACTTTTGGAACTAATTTTGCAGAGGTAAAATTGTTGTTTGGCATGGTTTAAAGGATCAAGGGTATAAAATACAACTTAAGGATTCCTCACATGTTATCAGCAGCCTCCAAAAACTCCAAATCCTCCATTTCAAACTTAGATAGCATGAAACACTCAGTCGCCATTTACGCCATGATAATGTTGTCCTACAAGCCATGATGAATTTTCTACAGCATTTGGTTGATTATTTGACTGCCACATATAATTGTCTCTGGATGCAATTGAAACATAACAAAAGGCCCAAGACAAAATCCCCTGGGCAAGAGGAAGAAGATTCTAAAGATAATCCACCCCCTCCTTCGCAAATTTAGTCATGAAGGGCAATTTCTTTTTGTTTGCAGTGGGACCTGAAAAATCTTAGGTGTGGGGTTAATGTTCGACCCATGATATGACTGATTTTATGATGTTAATGAGATCCTTTTTTCTGAATGTGTATACATGTTTTCATGTTTTGAAGAATTTTTTAAAGAACTTTTGTGTCAAATCGCTATGATTCACACCAGGTATGCATGATTCATGTTTTGTGATGATTTTGAATTTAAATCAACATGTTTTTATGATCCTGGGAAACTAATTCATGTTTTTTGTGTCATAGGGAAAACTCGCATCTTGTTTTTTCATCTGACACTTCGTCTGGTACTCCATCCAACACTCAATCCGGTACTCCATCCAGCACTCCATCCTACACAAAAACCAGGGGCGATTTGGCGGTTAGCATATCAGCGACCAACGATGGGAGAATCAGAGACATGGGTTTTTCTTGTGCTTATGGGATCCATCTATTGAACTCTTGGCAACTCAATTTGGGTTGTTATGTTGGGTGATTATTGGCTCGCATGATTTCTAGAAGCCACCGAAAGTTAGAGCAAATTAAATGTGATTTGTTTTTTTTAGAGAAGGTCTACCCTTCTAGTGGTTGACCTCTCAGTCTGTAAACCTATAAATACCACCTCGGTGGTCAGATAATTGTTAATAAGTAGTGTGTTAGAGAAAAAGACAATTTTAGCTATGTTTTTCTATTTTCATTTTTCTAAGACCGTGTAAAGACTGTGTTTTTAGTTTTAATGGTAAATTCATGTTGTTTAAGCTCATGGTTCACCTTTGAAGAGTAACCATGACTTTTTTGGGGGCCCACCAGCTGTCTGGGTGACAATCTAATGAATTTGCTTGTGAATTGAATAATGTTGTTGTCTTTTTATTTATTTTTCTGTACATGAATTGTCATTTTTCTTCTTTGTTGTATAAATTGTTGTTTATGATTTAATTCATTTAATTTAGTTTTGCAGGTTATTATGAAGAGTCTTTTTAATATGAAATAACTCTTTAGTTAGTAGAATCCATCTTGCAAGATTAGATACTAACCCTGTGTATAAGTAGATGATAGATAAGTTTTCTTTTATGCTGAAATAGATGACAAAAACAAAGTTTTTAATTCATGATTTCTTTGATAGGGTTTCGGTGGATGGATAGTCATTAGCCTTTAGTTTTCAATTCTAGTTTGCTTATCTAGTTGTTGTTTAGATTTATTTATTTAATTTGTCATTTAGGTTGCTCATTTGATTACTTTTCATATGCTAAAATAGTGTTTAATTTCTGTTTATGAGTATTCCCTCTTTTTGCAATTTGAATTGTTAAGATAGAACTAGTTTAGTTTACTTCATGCAATTTATTTCTTAGATCTAGGTTGCAATTTTAATTCATAGTGGATTATTGAGTTTAGTGTAGTATGGATTTGCTTAATTAGTATAGAATGTAATTGAATTTACTAGAATAGTATCTTTGTACTGTTGATGATTAATGCATGACCAATAATCACATGGATATGCGGGATAGTTGATGTTGTTTCTATAATGGCTAAGTTTTCACTGGATTTCCTAATTCACACTTTTCACTTTGCTATTGAAGTCAATATAGAGTTTATCCCTCTTGAATTATCATTCATTCTTAAATTCCATAGTGATATTATTAGACACTGGAGACACAACCACGAACTCTATATTTGAGTTTTCATAGATTAGAAGATAGTTTTCTTGTTTTCATAGATTAGAAGATAGTTTTCTTGCTTTCATATATTAGAAGATAGTTTCCTTGCTTTTGTAGGATAGATAGTATTTTTTCTTTGGTAAGATACGAAATAGTTTGCTTATCATATGTTAAACATTAGTTGTTAATTCCTTTTATTATCATAATGCTTTCAATTTAGTAGATTTCCTTTCATAAATTAGAAGTAGTTGTGAAGTTTAATTTAAGAATAGAGTTCATTTGCTTCTTAGCTTAATTAGTTGCTTATTGATTAGTTTACTTGTTATAGAAGTTATCATAGGTTAGTTAGCTGTTTGCTTACATGCTTATTTGCTTTAATAGAGTAGTTGCTTGCTTGTCTATTTTTCTTTAATAGGGTAGTTGCTTGCTTGTCTATTTTTCTTTGATAGGGTAATTGCTTGCTTATTTACTTGCTTTTATAGGATAGTTGCTTATTGAGTTTGAGTAGGTTAATTAAAAGTAGTTTTTTGTTGTTGCTTATTACGTAGATAGTTTATTTTTTCTTATTTTTATGATTGAACTAGTTTGCTTTAAGTAGGGTTTTCATTTGCTTTCTTAGAACTATCCATCGATCCTTCATTCAAAGGTTTCTTAGGGTACATAATTTGAATTTCTTAGTAGGGTTTGATCATTAGTAGTCTTTTCTTGAATATGTTATCCCTTAGATAGCCACTTCCTTAGTTAGAATATACTACCTCTAGTCCTTCTACCTTGGCATATATATTGCTACAACTCTAAGTTTACTTACCCCGGGTTGACAATTTAATTGAGGGTTTTTAGTGTGTTTTTACTGCAAAGGCTTCCCAAGTCTTGTTAGGTAGAATGTTCACATCAGGTCCCAGATCCAAAATTACATCCTTGATCTCAAATTCATCTAACTGGGCTACTAGTCCGAATTCGTTTCCCATTCGTACTTTTCTTCTCTGTACTCTTTGAGTACTCTTCTCAAGAAGATTAACTCTTATTCCTATTTCTATGGGTTATTCATTCCCTAAGACTAGGTATAGCACATTGCACAACTTTTTTGTTAGTTGATCATGTTATCACACATTATTGTATGGGGTGTTTTTTCCTTTAGATTTGGCCCTTGGGTGACAATATGCGAGAAAAGGGGCTTGAAAACCCACAAATGGCATTTATCCTAAGTCCGTCGGGGTCAATATGATGGTTTGGCATGTTTTACTAAGGGGCACGTAGATCTGGGCAACTGAGATCTATGCACTCAGATCTACGGTGCATGATCCATATCAGACCCCACCGACATTCTACCCTTAACGATGCGGGGGGTCCGAGTTGGTGGTTTTTGAGTGCGGTCCCCCCACTATCGTGGCACCTCCTTTTTAACTTGGAACCCCCAATCAATACCTCTTACCACCTCGCCCCCCCTCTGAGTAGACTGATTACCTCCTCCTCTTTTTTCCTACCTCTCCTGCCAACACCTGTCTTCCACTCACATTGCCCACTCGCACCTATCCCCTGGCACTGGCATACCTCCCTATCACTGACTGTCATGTGTATTCCACTCCCTCTTCATGTCACATCTTCTTTCCACCCCTTCCTCTCACTTCACCACACCTGTCCCCATGTTGTTTCCTCCTGCGTCGTTGCTGTACTCATTACGCCTACCACTGCAGCCTCCCCTCAGTATCCTCATCACATTCCTGTGCCATGTCGCCTCCACCATCATCTCCATGTTTCCCCTCTTGACCAATCATACCCCTATCCCTTTACGCTTCGACCCATGGTTTCCCAGTCATCCTCCACTCTCGCTTCCTTCCACCTGGTCCCTAAGCATGTGATGTAGTCTGCTGATCCCACACTAATCACCCCACCATGTTTGTTTCTCTCTCTGCCACATCATCACATAGACATTCTATAGTGCTATGGAGCTACATAATTGTCTTATGTGTATACACTACCAGCACTGATAGAGCTGAGATTGTGTCTGACAGAGAACATATTAGCATGAAGCTTTACACCTGATAGAAGCTGCAAGCACAGTCTAACAAAGAGACTCAGAGGTACTTCTAATCTCACGTCTGACAGGGGAATGTGTTCACCGAGAAGACTGTATGCACAGTTCGGCTAGAATACACAGACACAAAGCATTCATGGGGTGGCCATGCCACACTCCTGGTAGTGGTGATTTTTTTGAGTATATATAGGGAGTTCTGAGTGATTGTAAGTGGTTGATGGTAGAGCTAGGATCTTGATTTGTAAATTTTTAGTAAATCCTATGGTTCTCCGATTATGTATGGCATTTTGAGATTTCTTGTTTAATAACAATCAACCTTATTTTCCACCTCTTTTGCCTCTGATATTGAAGGCTCATGCATGGATGATCCAGTCGAGTTGTTTTAATCATGTTGTGATGTATGTTTGATTGCAGTGTTGTTACAACATCTTCAGTTTTTTGAAACTTTGGATTCAAGAGGATCTTGTATTCAAATATTTTTCCTCCTTAGGCTGCTAGAAGACTAGATGTCCATAGAATTCATTTACATTTGCTCCTCAAGTTCTGCCCCCTACTCACCCTTACTACAATTTACTTATTGGAGTTAGATCAAGACCTCATCTACCTATGCATATCAACCTATTTTTCCGAGTTAAAGCGATACTATCCTGAGTTTGAAACCATTAGAACCCCCTTAAATTTATTTATTGTGACATAAAAATTGATGGGCATTGGGCTTACCTTTGTTGTAATCCAAAGGTGACTTCTAGTGCTAAAATTTCTGGTGTCGTTGCCAGGGATGAATTAAATATTTTCCCTGAGATTGAACGACAAACCTTACTGATTCTGAAGGTGCATCAAAACTTAGTACATCAAGATTGCAACTGTGCACTTGGCGACTCCACCGTCTCAACTCCACTATTTCAGTGTGGCTGCTTCTGGATACACCTGGTAGCCCTTAGGAGAACACAATGATTAGATCTGGTCTTTGATGGTGAAAAAAGACTAGACACACTCTTACTGCACATCATTCACCTAATGAATCCATGGTTGAAGGATCGATTGGCAACTTCACTGGTTCATAATGGACAAAATTATGGCTCAAAGGTTTGCTCCTTTTGATTTTTCTGTTGTTCCTGATTTTTTAAATGTTGTCCCTACTTTTGATGAGTGGGGTGATTTTTTTCCAAGATTTAGAGGACGTAGAGATGAATAACCTGCTGAGCATCTCCTTGAGTTTCATCAACTCATGCTTCGATGGGGGATACGTCATCAGGATGCCTTGATAGAGATGAATACCCTGCTAGCATCTCCTCCCTGGAACAGTTTCATGCAATTTTCAATGCTCATTGTTAGAAGTTTTATCCCTCTGAGTTAATTTTTCATAGCTATTGTAAGGGATACAACGAATGTATTCAAGAAATAACTGCTTCTTACATAGGCTACGAGGATGAGCGTGATGACTTGGATTAGAAATCAATCCTTTCCCTTCTCTATTCGTCTGCATCAGAGGGAAGCTATGTTTTTTGTACCAATGAGGAAAGTGAAAAGATTGGGTTTATTATGAAAAATGATTTTCCTTACAACCCTTTTTCTAAAGATCCTAAATATGAGAAGCCTATTTTTGACTCATATGATGACATAGAGGATTCTCCAATCCTTAGGGAAGAAGTTCTTGAAAGTTCTATTGAGGACGATGATGAATATTCCATAGTTGTAGATGCCTTGCATTATGCTCTTCATGTGTTTGTTGTTTTGACCTTTGACTATTATTCGAATGAGTAGCAATAGAGCCCTGTATCACAATTTTCTGACTTGGGGAGCAACTAGCCTGTATATGACAACTATGAATCAGATCCTGAACTGGATATATAGGATTTCCAAAAACATACAATAGAGCCATGTCCTCTTTTCATTAAAGAATATAATCATGAGGAAATCAACCATCCTAGGCCTGCATAAAACCAGAATCAGAACTTTCCCATGGATCTTGTTTATGATGATGATGACCTTGATCCTTGGGAGAGCCATGAAGAAGAAGAGGAGCAACAGAAAGGGAATTTTGGTTCTTGTCCTGAGCATATAAGTGAACAACCATCATCTGAGGTCATTCAACCTGCATCATTTTCTCATCCACCTGTGCCTACCGGAGATATTCAGCCATGTGCAAGTAGCTGTGTGGCAGAGAAGGTTGCTTGTTATAATTTTTCTGGAGTTTGTCACTTGTCCTATGAGCTTGTGAAGGAATACATGGAGATGTATTTCCTTCATGTTTTGAAGTTTCCCAACTTTATCCTGACCTCATCATTAAGAGGAAAGTTGAAGAATGTAACCATTCTGCTATCATGGTTGCATTCTCTATTATCAGTCACTGACCAAGTAAAAGAACTTCCAGTCAGGAAGTTATTTGAATGGCTATGGTGGAAATTTTCTTTCACCCAACACCATGTAAAAATCAATTGGTCTAGGACTATATATAAATAATATCCTAAGAATCCCATGTGTGTTTTTGTTCATTTTTACTTATCGACCGATATTCCTCAGCAGGGTGTTTTGAGCTTGACTCTATAGCCCAATGCAGAAGGTGACTAGAAATGCAGAAGGAGATATTAGAGCCTTGTAGGGAGGACTCTATCCCACATGGAGCCTAATGTTATCACACATTAGTGTATGGTGTGTTTTTTCCTTTTGATTTGGCCCTTGGGTGACAATATGCAAGAAAAGGGGCTTGAAAACCCAAAAATGGCGTTTATCCTAAGTCCAACGGGGTCGATATGATGGTTTAGTGTGTTGTGCTAAGGGGAACGTAGATCTGGGTGGCTAAGATCTGCACGCTCATATATAAGGTCCAGGATCCATATCGGACCCCCCCGACATTCTACCTTTAATGAGGGGGGGGTCTGAGTTGGTGGTTTTTGAGCGCGAGCCCCCCACTATCGTGGTGCCTCCTTGTTAACTCGGACCCCCCCAGCTCAATACCTCTTACCACATCCCCCCCCTCCGAGTAGACCACTTACTGCCTCCACTTACCACCTACATCTCCTACCAACACCTATCTTCCACTCACATGACCCACTCATGCCTATCCCCTGGCACTGTCATACCTCCCTATCACTGCCTGCCATGTGTATCCCACTCCTGCTTCATATCACATCTTCTTTCCACCTCTTCCTCTCACTTCATGACACTTGTCCCCATGTCACTTCCTCCTGCATCATTGTTGTCCCCATTGCACCTGCCACCACAACCTCCCCTTAGTCTCCTTGTCACCTTCCTGTGCCATGTTGCCTCCACCATAATCTCAATGTTTCCCCTCTTGACCAATCATTCTCCTCTCCATTTACACTTCGACCCACAGTTCCCCAGTCATCCTCCACTCTCGCTTCCTTCCACCTGGTCCTCGATCATGTGTTGTAGCATGATGATCCCACACTAATCACCCCACCGTGTTTGTTTCTCTCGATCTCACATCATCACATAGACATTTCGTAGCACTATGGCACTACAAAATTGTCTTATGCATATACGCTATCAACACTGACGGAGCCGAGATTGCGTCTGACAGAGAAGACATCAGTGTAAATATTTACGATTGACATAAGATGCAAGCGTAGTCTAACAAAGAGACTCAGAGGGACTTCTGAGCTCATGTATGATAGGGGAATGTGTGCACCCAGAAGACTGCATGCACAGTCTGACTAAGAAGGCACAATACAAAGCATTCATGGGGTGGACATGCCACACTCCTGGTAGTGGCGATTTTTCTTAGTATATGTAGGCAGTTCTGAGTGATTGTAAGTGGTCGATGGTAGAGCTAGGCTCCAGATTTGTAAAGTTTTAGTAAATCCTCTGGTTCTTAGATTATGTATGGAATTTTGAGATTTCTTTTTTAATAACAATCAACCTTCTTTTCCACCTCTTTTTCCTCTAATATTGAAGGCTCATGCATGAATGATCCATTCGAGTTGTTGTAATCATGTTGTGATGTATGTTTGATTGCAGTTTTGTTACAGTGTCTTTCATTTTCTGAAACTTTGGATTCAAGAGGATCTTGTATTCAAATATTTTTCCTCCTTAGGCTGTTGGAAGACTAGATGTCCATAACATTCCTTTACATTTTATCCTCAAGTTTTGCCCCCTACTCACCCTTACTACAATTTAATCATTGGAGTTAGATCAATACCTCATATGCCTATTCATATCAGCCTAGTTTTCGGACTTAAAGTGATACTATCCTGAGTTTGCATCCATTAGACCCCCCTTAAATTTATTTATTGTGACATAAAAAATGATGGGTACTGGGCTTACCTCTGTTGCAATCTAGAAGTGAATTCTAGTGCTAACAAATCATTCCCAAGAATGTCAGAAAATAAATGAAACCAAAGGTCAACTACATTTTGAGGTTGCTCAGGTTGTCTTGGTATGACTACAGGGTTTCTGGGTGCAGGGGGTGAAGCAAGGACTTGTACAATCTCAGGTTAAACAATAGGGTGTGGGGGTTTCTCTCACATATCAGGGCTAGGAATATTTTGAAATACTTCTATGGCATATTTAAAGAACAACTTATGTTTTAGAGGGTCATACCTGTCTTCTTTAAGTGTTGCTTTCTGGATCTGAGGTAGAGTATCAACATCAACTTCTGTCTTCGCTCCTCCTCGAGTAATGACACTAAGGTTGGGTGATTGCCCTTTACTAACTCTCTTTATTTCTACACTGATGAGGTTAGTTCCTCATTATCGTACCCTATCTTCCCATTTTGCAATTAATTATAGGAAATCTTCAGTTGCGTGCCCATTGGTCCTGCAGTGAGAGCACCATGGCCACCTTGGATGAGGACAATCTCTAGTGATGTGACCTTTTGTATCAGAGTTATAACATCTTCTTAGACCTCTTCACCCAGTCCTTCCTCCTCTAAAGTCTCCTCTAGCTCCGCCTCCTCAACCTCTTCCTAGTCCTTGAGGGTTTTCATTCACCCTGAATGTTGTTCGGTCTAAGTTGTCTGCAAGTGCATCCAATGCTCTACATTGATTAGAAGTATGTGTGGTAAATGCGCATAACTCACAGTGTAATGTATTTGGTACTGTCAAATATTTCTACATAATGGGGCACTTTCTTGGCCCATACACATGGTTTCAACAGATTTCACAATACTCAGTTGCTGGTGCTGCTTGGCTCCCTGGAAAATCTTGATATGGGGTGGGGTTATGGAATGGTAAGTTCATAGAAACTTGCAAAACTCCTCCCATGGGTCCTGGTGGTGGTCCCATCAAATTCTTAGGAGGTCCCATTCCCCTCATTTGTAGACATTTGTTCACTAGATGTCTTTCTGTATAACATCTGGTGCACCAGACCTGCGGTCATCCTGGTTTAGGTATCATCAGCTCTTGAATATTTTCTGTAAGCACTGATATTTTCCCTTGTAGTTGCACCAAGTTTACATCTGCTGGGGGTTTGGTCACTCTAATGCTCCCAGGATATACTTCCATGGCTTCAATCTTCATCTATTATTCCAAGGCATCTATCAGAGTGGCTATCCATTGTTGCATTAGAGGAATCCGGGTTAGAGGTAGCAATCCCTGAATGTACCATTCCCTTTGATGTTCCTCATGGATTGGATGTGTTAACCTTCCTATGGCATATTTAAATTTTTGGTTGTATACCCAGGCTGATTCACCTTCCCGTTGTTGGATCTCACGCAGCTCAGACAGAGCTTGTTGTTCTCACTAATGTAGTTTGAACTCTTCTATGAACCTCTTCCGTACCTGCCAAGAGTGAATGCTTGACCTTGCATTCCTGACACTCTTGGCTCAATGATCTTCATGTACCACTTGAGAGCATGAACTCTTAAGGTGGTCTAGAACTTGACCAACTTATTAGCATCCAGAGTCCCTCTAGATATCCAAATTGCTTCACACAAGAACCAGTGTTGTTCAATGTCTTCGTCTCCCTTACCCCAAAATTTTGGGTATCAGGAAATCGAACCTCCCACATGGCCAACCATTGTTGATCTTGTTGTTCTTATCAAAATAAAACCTAACATTCCTTCTTGTGATCTATTAGTCTCTAATTTTTCTTTTGATTTAGTGAGAAACTCTAATCTTAAACCCTCCCTACCTGCACTTCATTGTTTTCTTTCATTTGATTTTAATCTTTGTTTTCAGTTTGTTATGTTTCACATTTTATCTTTTTGAATAATTTCCTTAAGTTTGGGGATTTAAGACATGGTTTTACAAGATGTGTCACTTCATATGCCTATTTGAATCTTGCAAATTCAAAATTCTACCAAGTCATTAATAGCGCTACTGGAATAACATTATTCCTGTAGCGCTAATATAATCATGCCATGATAAGCGCCAACCACCCTGATTTTGTTATTATTACATAAATCATGGACTGATAATCCACATGTGTCCCACGATATCTCTTGAATCATTATATAGTTCAAACTGTTACATGATGGGATAATTCTGTACCTGCAAAGACCCTTTTCAAATCAATCAATTTCCAAACATCATTATATGATCTTGTCACTCATTGTTCTAATTTGTTGAATTATAAGAACAATTATTTTTCAAAAGAAACTGTTATATGATAATAGTTGCAAGTTGTAAATTCAACTTCCGAACAGTGCCAATTTGTAGCATCGTGTTATTGATATGGCACCTAAGAGAAGTGAGCAAGTTTTCAGATTGGAACCCGAGGGCACTAAGCTTCTCGAAGCATATCTGCAAATGGTGTAGAGGTTTAAAGATGCTGGCTAGCTCGAATTCCTCACCACCTTCCAAGGTTATGAAAAACATGTATCTATTGTGTTTGCACATAAATTCGATGGTTTCAAAGTGGAGATCATAAAGTTGTTGATGCTGGTGATAGAACGATCCATTTCCAAAGCTTGCAGATTGGTAGTTGGAGGAGAACGATGGTGGAAGAAGGAGCATGTAGTCACGGAGTTTGTCAATCAATTTTTGCTACCAGATAAGAAAAACCCGGAATGGAGAAAGGGAGTCCCTCATAATTGGATTAGACAAGAGTGGCATACCACCCTGATCATAATTCATAGAAACCCTGGACTTGGCTGATTCAATCCCTAAATCCTGATCCACAACCAAGCAAACAAAGAAAGGGTAAAGGGAAGAAGGAAGTCACATGGAAAAAGGGTATCACAATTATTGAATTTTCTACCAAATAAGAAGTATCTGCAACTAGGGTGATAAGGACCAGCAAGAGAAAGAAGCAAACTCAACACATTCCTGATGATACCCCTGTAGATGACATTCAGGAAGAAGCCATGGTCAATAGAGGTAAGAGACCTAAACTGGATGCAGAGATCGAAATGTTTTTTGATGCAGACATAAACATGGAAGGTGATTCAGATGAAGATTATAATGTTAAAACCACAGTCAAACATAAATCACTAGCAACCCATAAGAAAGGTGTTGCAGTCAAAAAAGCAAAAGAAGAAATCTGCACCTATGTCTCAAAACCCTAGGAGAAATTTTACTAGAGTTGCCAACAAATACAGGCTAAGGTCCAAAGCTATGTTTGACCCATCAATCAAAGAGAAAAATGTAATAGTCATAGAAGACCATTCTGAGGACTCTAAAGGAGGTGTTAAAGAAAAAGTAGAAAGACTTCCATTAAACAGAAAAAAAAAGAAGACAAAAACTTGGGGAAGATACAAAGAAAAGGAAAATAAGTTTATCAGTATTCTACAAGACCTATAACAAGATAAACCACCAGATCATCAAAATCTGAAGCAGTGTTTTCTAATGACAAAGGATATTATTCTGCAGAACCAGAAAAACTACAGGAAATACTTTGTTTTTTACCTGTTATAGTCTTTATCTTCAAGAGAGGTTGTAGAATAGCTGGAGATGAATTTGTTGAAAAAAAAAGAGGTTTTTGTTTAGAACATGCCCCTTCACAAAAAATTCTCTCGGGTTTTACACAATCACATTTTAAAAGATTCAAATTTATCTTTGAGGCCTATTTTTCTGAGAAAGCTACATGAAATACTCTATTTTTTTTACCTATTTTAGTCTTTATCTTCAAGAGAGGTTGCAAAACAGATGGAGATGAACTCATTGAAACCAAAAGAGTTTTGTTTTGGGAAAATTTCTCTTCACAAAAACCTCTCTTGGTTTTTACACAACTATCATAGTTTAAGAGATTCAAATTTATCTTTCAGGCCTATTTTTCAGCGATTTCATAATAAATAATTTCCTATTTTAGTCAGTAATCTTGGGAGAGGTTACAGAACAGATGGCGAAGAAGTTTTGGAAACCAAAAGCAATTTTTGTTGGGAACGAGTCCCTTCAAAAAAACCTCTCTCAGGTTTTACACAACTATCACCATTTTATAGATACAAAGATATTTTTGGACACTATGTTTCAGGAATTTACCATATTTATTTTCCTGAAAAATCTCATGGACAATAGTTGACAAGCCACCTCATCAATTCGAATTGGAGATCAGATTGGATCTTCTCCTTGATTATTTGAAACAACAAACTAAATACATATGCAGAGGTTTTTAGATCCATTTCTTTTGGATATTGATAATTATGTATTGTTTATATATAAACTCTATAGAAGGAGAAGTTTGAGGGGGGGAAATTGGAGATCCAGAGGACCTGTTTTGGAAACACCTTGTAAGACATTATTGTTCTATATGACACTTAATATAAAATCCATATGGATGGTTAAACTCTCTTTTCTACTATGTTCTTCTCTCTTCATGCTTGAGCTCATTATTCAAACTGCAATGCATTTGTTTTCTTGATTATTGATTAATACAGTAAGGAACTTGTTGTGGTGATTATTTTCAAGTTTTGATTTCAGGATTATGTTCTTGTTTCTTAATGATATTTGGAGATAATAATTTATGTGAAGTTTACAAATTGGACACTTCATTTTCTCTTTTTCTTATTCATCTAATCCATCTATGTGACTACTTGTTAACCAGTCAATGGGATATCTTCTGTTCTTATTCTGATTTTCTTGTTTATTTTATAACCTTTGAACCAATTTTCAACCACCTCATTCAAAACCAAACCATAAAAACCTTCAAAAATCTTTTGCAATAAATCGATGATGCCCTAGCTGTCTCTCTCATAGTCAAGTGCAACTTTAGGGACTAACATGATCTATCAGGGGATCCCAATATCATCCATGTACTCGAACTTCCTGGTTGTGACTGACTAACTAATTGTACCAGAACAGAACTAGCATGAGAAGGTAGTATCGAAATTACCACTTGTATTTTAGACACTTAGGGTATGGGTGATTTGGGGCTAGCACCATTGGCTTCAGGGTGGTTTTCTTTGATCTTGGGGGTCTCATTTTCTTCCATTGGAACGATCTCTTCGGTCGAGTTCCCGATCTCTCCTTTTATCGGGGCTAAATCTTCTCTTTCTTCTTCAAGATTCATGCCTCCTTCTTCCTCTCTTATGTTTACACTTTCTCCTTCTTGTCCAACCTCCTAGGGACTTCTTTCTCTCTGTGCTTCTCTCTCACTCAATCTTTGACTGGCCAGTCTTTCCTGTCTTCTCATCTTCTGCAACTCTTCTGTATGTCTTTCCTCTACTTCTCCTGATCCGACTTCTTTCCTCAACTTCTCAGACTATATTGCTTCTTTCTTGATCTTTCCATGCCACCACTTCTAAACTATGGCATCTCTCTTCACAGATCACTTGTCTCTTAAATCCATTTCTTTTTGTTCCCCCCCCCAATTTGTCAAAGAACCCTTCCCCTCTCTCAGGACATGACTCTACCCCAACCTCGACCTACCCCAAGCGAGGGTGTTTATGCTGCCATCTTAGTCGGGGACACAGTCAACATCCCCTCTTCCATCAAGAAAAATTTAATCCACAGGGGGATCTCTCTCAGTAGTCTTCCCCTTGCGTCTTTCTTGAAAATTGCTTTTGCGCGCAAAAAATATTAGTGGTTCTCAACTGCAAAATCGATAATATATCCTTCCAATGTGGTATTGATCCAGAAATTAATCGCCCGCATGACTGGACAATCTAGCCGATGAAGTGCTGCAATATTTTTCATGTCCCAAGTACAGATCCTCTTGACTTGTTCTTGGAACTCTGGAGCTTCTTAGAGCCTCTTTATCCAGTGGAAAAATTCTTTCAGAAATTTAAACCAAAAAATCTCATACTGGTCGTTCAATATTTCTGAGTAAAAGACTGCTTCACGAGTATCTTCCATTGATTTTCCCCTCAGTTCCACTTCTTTCCATATGAAGGTGTCACATTTTATTTCCCACCATTGGTCAATATTAGATCTGTGAATCCCCGGAATCATCCTCCCTACAGGTTCCCTTTTAACTCAGGTCCCGAAAACGGAACCATTTTGTTGGTGCAAGTTTGATCAGACCAAGGTCCTTCTCTGGCTACCAACAAAAGGTACCGAGTATTCTATAGCACTGGAATTTTCATCTCCTCCGAATAGAAGAAGTCTCACCCGAAGCGCTGCTGAGACAAATAGATAGGGAAGGGTAAGGAAAATACTTAGGAGTATTCACAGAACCTTAATTACTCATCCTGATCTTGCGCAAAACATCTACCTATCGAACAGATCATAACTCATATATGCAATAATCAAACCTAGTTATGTTGCAAATAAGAATTTAGACACATAATCATCATGTGGAACTCATAAACCATAAATAAGAACTGTAATGCATAAGTAAAATATACATAGACACAAAATATTTTGAAAATTTAGGTCCTTCTTCATATTGTCTTCAGAATCATTCTTCATGTAAAAACTCATAAATACACAGTAGTGCTCTGTTGCAGAATCTTGGCTCTGGACTCATGTCCCAGAGCTCTGACTCTCAAAGGTTGTACTGATTACATTAAAGACTCAAAACCTTACTTGACTCGACTGACAAAAACATTGTAGAGAGGGAAAGATCAGACTGAACTTGATCACAACTTAGTTGAACCAATAGATAACCAAAACCCTAGAAATAACAACAAGAACCCAACCCTTTTACAATAATTTTCAGCCCTATATATAAGTTAGGTTGCGTCTTCTGTCTCATCTTTCATGCTTTCTTGTTCTGTTGTAACTTCTTTTGCTTAGCTGGTGTTGCACTGTCTTTTGCAACTGATTTCTATTGATCTTTCTTTCCCTATTGTTCATCTTCTTTTGAAGCTTGCAAAACTCGTACTCATTCAAAACTTGCTCGATTCATTATCCCAAAAATGAAGGGCCCAACAATGCCCAAGAAACCCTCTATGGAGGCAGAAAATAAAAATGGTGGAGCAAAATATTCTATTAAACTGTTGCTTGAGCAAGCTCTCATGCAACAAAGGGATGAAATGATGGAGAAGTTTTCCCACATCCTTCAATGCCTGCCATTGGAAACAGGTGCATATTCATCAAGCGACCACTTGGAGGAACCTCTCCCTTCAAGGTACAATTTTATTTTGATATTCCCGCATTTGAAGGTCAGATAGATGTGGATGCCTTAGAAAAATGGTTGAATATGCTAGAAGGTTATTTCTTTGTTTTTACAATTTTTTCAATAATTCACACTACTCAAGTCTCTCCCCCATGTCAAACATTGGTGGAAAACTTACTGGGAGAAAATTTCCACAGAGTTATATGGAATATATGGGGCTGAGTCCACTTGGGAATTTTTTGTGGATGCGATCAAGGAACAATACTACCCTGTTGATAACTATCAAGACTAGTACGTGATGTGGACCACATCGTGACATTTGGTTTTGAAATACCATGGGGATCTGCATAGGTACATCTAAACCAAAATGTATTTTCTAAAAATCTCATCATTGGGAGCTTCCTATCGATATGTTGTCAAAATCGAGCATAAATTTAGGCACCAGAACAAATGGGAGTTCGGGTATGCAAATCCAGAACAACCCAAACATGGTAAATATGGCCCTAACCAATAAAATTCTGAAAACCATTCCAAGACACATGAAAATAAGGGGAAATGAAAGATGAAGAATGACACTGGGAAGTGGTGCGAATTCCACAAAATCCCCTGACACAACACCGATGAATGTAACTTGAAACAATCATTGGTGGCCGAGGTCAAAGATAATGAGCTAAAGCCTGATTCAGAATTTGATCCAGAAAATATTGAAAAAGACAGATCATTGACGCAAACCCTACTACTACTATTTCGACCACAACAATTCAAGAAGAAGAATCAATAGATCCTAAAGAGGGGGATCACCTCTTCCATCCACAAATGTGGGTGAAGGGGACCTTTTTTCATTTCATTGTTTATAGCTGTAGCTAGAATAACCTCATCTCAACTGAGGTCGTCAAACAATTGGGGTTGTCGACAACACCACACCCACAACCATAAAACGTTGGGTGGCTTCACTAGGGACAAGATATCTGTGTCAGCCAGTAGTGCCTCTTGTCCTATGTCATCAATCCCTTCAAGTATGAGGTAGTGTATGATGTTGCCCCGCTTGATGTCTGTGATGTTATTTTGGGCCAACCATATATGTGGAAACATCATGCTGTTTATGAGTCTCGACCCCGTAGTGTCATTATTAATATGGGGGGTCGACTCTATAGGATACCATAGGTAGTTCCAATTATTGTTCCACCAAAAGAGTGTTGCAAGGTAATCTCTCATACTGCAAAATTCATCCTCTTCATAGTCTGTTCAAAGGATGCACAGAAGGCCACTACAACCACTACAACCTCAACACCTTCTATCCATCAGAAGTAGATTTCAGAAGAGAAATAAAATATGGTTTCTTCACCTAAAATAGTTCCTACACAATGCCCCATCAATACCTGAGACAATCGGTTGGTAGAACATGTTCAACCCTGCCAGCAACAAGTTCATGACAACCTTCCACAGAACAAATAATGCAACTTCTCCAACAAGGCATGCAACTCACCAAGATTTAGATTCATAAAACACTTTCCCCTCTTCCCTGGGAAGTCAACACAATGGGTACCATTGCTTCCTAATGGGGGAGGATTGATCCAGGTGGATATTGGTGGCCACCCACCTGTTCCAAATTCCAACGAGCTCATCTTGACAGTTTTCAGTTCAACACGTTCTTTGTAATGGGGACATTTCTTTGTAATTGTGGGTTTTTCACTTACAGGTCTGTCTTGAATCCCTACACAACATCCAGGTGGATATTGGTGGCCACCCACCTATTCAAACTGTCTTATTTTGGAAGTTTTCATGTAAGTACATCTTTTTGTACTTCCATGGCCATTTTGGGGATCTAAAGAATGTTTTCTTGGCTTTCCACAGTCAAGTTGTAAACAGAGTCAAAGTTTGATGGAATAATGTGTATTTATCAAAAATACCTTTCAAACAGGCTATCATGCACCTAAAATATAGATCATATGAAAAAGTTACGACCTCAGGAAGTTAATGTACTAACTTACCCCAAAGGGGCCCACATGAATTTTGGCGTTTCATCTCCTAAGGTTAGGTTTTTGGATGCCTAGGGTTTTGGCATTCATGTTTATCATAAAAATACCTTCATAGCCTCATTGTAATCATATCCTTGTGAATGAGCGTAGCCATCACATCTCTTCTCATAGATTAAGATGCCACCATTCTAGCGAGTCTTGCACTCTGTATTTTTACAGTATCTGTAGATTTCTTTCATTAATAGAAATCATGTATTGTTGTATTTCTCTGTTTCTGGAATTTTGTATGTGTATTTCATTGTAATATATTTTATTTGATTTCGTTCTGAAAATCATCCGGATCAACGCCTCATTAAATGATGATGATGCTCCTACATCAAGGACCCTCAAGAATAGTCTAGAATCTCCTAGAAGGTCAATAAGAAGTCAATTATTCTAGAGGCCTCTAGAAAGTATTCAAGAAGTTTTCTAGTAAAAGTGGTTGAAACAATAAGTTAATTATGGGTAAAGTAGTTGTAACAAAGAAATTATGAGTTTACTAATTATGGGTAAAGTAGTTGCAACAAGAAAGTGCAGGTTGACCCTAAAATTAAGAAAAAGGGTAAAACAATTATGACCCTAAAATGAGGAAAAAGGGTAAAACATATATGACCCTAAAATTAAAAAAAAGGGTAAACCAGTTATGACCCTAAAATTAGGAAAAAAAAGGTTAAACAATTATGAAACAAAAATCAAGAAAAAACGGTAAAACAATCATGACCCTAAAATTAGGAAAAATGGTAAACAATTATTACCCTAAAATTAGGAAAAATGGTAAAATAGTTGAAGGGTAAAATAATTGTAACAAGAAATTAATTAATGGTAAAGTGATTATGATAAGAAATTAATTAAGGGTAAAGTGGTTGAAAAGAAATTAAATGGAAGAGTATAAATACACATCAAGAGTCTCTCATTCTCACACACAAGTTCTTGAATATCTATATTGCGAACACTTGATATATTGGAGAATATGAGGTAGCAAGGACGAGGTAAAGTAAAGGGGATGCTTGTTCTGGGTCACAATAAGGTATGATTATGAAAAAAGGTTTTCATAGGTTATGAGGTATGTCATTGTGTAAGTTTTGGGGGTTTGATACATGGTTGATGTGATAGTTCATTAGACTTGTTTTATGGATGGTATGACACATGCTTAAGGCATATCTTGGAGGCCCCTTTTGGTTAATGGTTGCATATGGTTGATGTTCATGCCTTGGTGTTATGCTTGATACATATCCTTTGTACATTGTATATGGTTGTTATGGTTCATTGTTAGAGGAACATCTTTGTGATATTGGAATATACTTGAGGCATATACTTGGTATATGATCTTGTTTGATTATGATGCAGGCTTGATGTTTTGGTTTATACGTTGATGCATATGTTGGTACAAAGATGATGATTGATGTACATGGTTGATGGTTGAGGTACACATGTGTTGGTGCATAGTTGATGCACTTGTTGTTGTACAAGTGTTGGTGCATGGTTGATGCACATGTTGTACATGTTGTGGTACACAATTGATGCTTGGTAGGGTACAAGTTGATGGTTTGGTACATGCTTGGTCAAGGCATATGTTTGTGATGTTGGAAATCTAGTTAAGATGTGTCCTTGGTATATGATCCTATAAGAGGATCTGGTTGAGTATCAATTACGGTGACATGTTGGATAGGTTGGTCAATGATAGGTTGATGTGACAGGTTGATAGTGATAATGGCAATTATAGTGGCAATGACGATGACAGTGATAGTAGAAGTGATTGTGGTAGTGATAGTTGGTATACACTTATATTTTAGGGAAGCAAGACGGGGAAAGGAAAGGGGGTTGTAGATTCCTTCCCGTTGGTTCCAGAGAACTCAAGGAGAAATATAACGTCCTTTAGGTTGGATCTTGAGAATTAGGGGTTTCTAGCCACCTTCTGGTTGGAGCCATAG
The DNA here is from genome assembly GCA_000966675.3 of Picea glauca. Taxonomy (NCBI): domain Eukaryota; kingdom Viridiplantae; phylum Streptophyta; class Pinopsida; order Pinales; family Pinaceae; genus Picea; species Picea glauca. The sequence continues at coordinate 155,576 of JZKD02S1735104.1, forward strand.
AATTCAGGTAGTTGTAGCTTCCTTCAGGTTAGAGTCTGTAAATAGGGGGTCATAGCCTCCTTCTAGTTGTATCTAGAGAAATGGGAATTTGGTGCTTCCAATGAATGTATTATTTGATATATAAGAAATCATTTTGTGGTTTTCTCCCATTTGGGTTTCCACATAAATTCTGGTGTACTGTGTATTTGATGTGATTCTCTTATATTTATATGCTCATGATATATTGATGATACATTGATGATATACTAATAATTAAGTTGAAGTTTGTATATTGTGGTTAAAAGTGGTAAAAGTTTTCATACTAATTCACTCCCCCCTCTTAGTATTCCAACAAGAATACTTCTAGATCCACATCGAGGGGGAAACCTCCTTTTACATTATATCCAATTCTGAAGACAAGATGGCATGATTATACAAATGATTCTCCTTTATTATAAATAGGAGATAAAGTGAGCATAATGTAACCTACCACTAATCCAACCTAATAATAACTAATAAAATAACAATAAATTAGTGTTAGGTCCTTAAGGTCCTTAACATATTTCTTGTTCCAACAACCTCTTGATAATCTATATAGTCTTGGAGTGAAGAGTGCCTCATTTTTTCAAATGGAATTCATAAATAAGTAAGTCTACATCCTTTGATTTTAAGATGTTAGTGTGGCAATGATTTGTATTTTGACCTATTATTTTTCTCTTTTTATTGATATGTTTCTCAACTACCATCTTGGGCTTGTACACACCATTAAATGGGTGTGTAAATGTTGCGTACAATGTACTTCAACTACTATAACTTCTTCATTTTCTTTATTGACCTTCAAAACTTTTGGAATCCAAAATGGATAACCACATGGATCTCTAGTGGTTAACATTGAAATCATGAAACCCTCCTTAATATCCTATACCGAGCCCCTATAAAGGTATCCCATGGCTTCATTATGTACAAACGATCTTCTAGACCCAATATACATTTCTCTTTCCTTTACTTGTGAAGACTCAATAACACCATACGATTCATGTTCTTCAACAACATTACTTTCCATTTGTTCATTTGGCATACTTTGTGTCCAACTAAATGGAGTCTTCAAAAATATATATTCCTTTGTTGAGCCTGAAATGATGTCACTTTGATCATTGAAAAAACATTCCTACAAAATAGAATTAGCAACATCAAAGTATTCATATGTATATTTAATAAACCTTTTTATTCGTTCCAAGTATTAATAAATGTTTACATATCTATTATCCCTTTGTGCATTATGGATTTCAATAGCTAATTGCAATAACACTAACGTTTATGCATAGATTTGATGATTTGAGATGAATTTTAGAAATGATAAACCTGATGAAGGCCTCCATTTTGCACTAGTTGTGTAATGTCCCCACTAATAAACCCATAATTGTTTTTGATACCATTAATTTAAACACACTGCATCATTTAAAAAAACGTGCATGTTTAAAAACAATAATTTAAACATGAATGTGGCTAATTAAACATACACACATCCACATGTAATTTCTCAAAAAATGGAGTTTATGTACAACAATATAAACCCATAATATAACTCAGATACAAGATAAATCACTTATCCTTTTATAACAATTGTGCAACCAGTTGTAGGGGATGAATGTTCCAACCAACCATAGGCTTAGTATTCCAAATATCAACAACAAGCCTCCCCCTAGATAGGGATAGGGATCCACAAAAGAGGGTGTCTCTCCACAATCCACTCATAGATTAGTTTTCCCACAACTTGTTGGGTAGGTGTTATATTCTTTGCATGTGTGTGGGGGGCACATTAGATTTGTTGACTGTGTTTGACAATCCCATCACATGTCTCACTTTATGGGCATGTGCATCAGGAAGTTTCCTAAGGGGGTCCCAGGGGGGTAGGTTTTCCCCCTTCTGATTACGCGGAGTGTTCGACTCTAGGTGGTATCCCAAAACCAACATGGTTTGGGGTAGCGACTCAAAATTTTGTCTTTGGGTGTTTTTTGCTATTTTAGCATTTTTTCTATTTTTAGTGGTTTTCTAAATTATTCCCGCAGTAAATTTGTGACTATTCCCCAAAAAACTATGGGATGTGACTTCTCACACCCACCCTTTTACATGTATTCATTGATTGGTCTCTTCTACACTCAAAGCAAAATAAAAGGTTCACTCAAAAAAGTAAAATCAAGAAAAATGTTTGGGATTTAAACAAATAATAAAACCCCCTTAGACCTATCCTCTATTGTGGATAAATCATTCCCCATATCTCTGTCCATGTCCGCCTATAGCCATCATCACATTTTTTTATTTATAAAAACTGGATATACAAGTTTATATATTACATTGCTTGGCCCACAACCACATATCATATCTACATTATAGATTAATAAACTAGGTATTATATAAGCCATGTTACATTCCCCCTCTCCTACAATTTTTCAACATCCTCTATGCACAACATAATACTAAGAAAATAAAATTATGCAAATGTCAAAACTCTAGCAACAATTCCAATCATAGTCTCATGTTCTTCTCAACCTGCCTGATCGAAGGAATGTACCCCCTTCTTTGCACGTAGCTCCTCAGGATGTACCATTATTTTATCAGGGACTCCAACATAGGTTGGATAGGAAATATCTGAGATGTGGTTCCAAGAACTCTAGTTTCATGTTATAGGATTAATCAGTAAATGCAGACATAAACAAATCTCCCTAGAACCCACTGGAAAATAGAACAAAACAAAACATAACATGAAACTTTCCCTAAGTTCTAATCATTGAGTTTACTAATTAACAAGAGATGGGTAACATACCTTTTAAATGTCGCTTCCTCTTGCCATTGTCGTTCTAGGTCCACTTCAATGCTCTTGTGATATTGAATCTGTAAGGGAACACAAACCAACCAAAGTAAAAGCAACACAATGTACTCAACAAGAACTTATGCATGTGATCAAGGAATCATACAATAAAACCAGAATAGTTTTATGGGAAAGAAACATATTGTTGTATCATATTAAATGAATGTGGAGATTACAACCAAAAGCCTTAATGTCGCAAGGTCCCCTTCCGATGGCCCTTTTCTCCAACACACACACTTGCTCCAACCTTGAATGAAGCCCTCAAGTATGAACTGAAGTAGAATTCCTCATCCAATTCTTAACCTATTCAATATTAATATTTCTTCAATCAAACTTTGCATTTTCCATGAGAGATTCCTCTTTATATAGGGGAAAGAGATATGGTTCAAGAGATTGGGATGATCCCACCAAATCAGAGAAGTGAGTAAGATCCAAACCATTTGGACTCCACCTCATATTCTAGAAGATACCCTTCTAGAACTTTCATGAAACTTGACCTTTTCTTAGTCTTTTGACATCGTTGTACCCTAGTTGTAGAGCAGCCCGCATAAATGTCACAACCTAGCTTTAGAGTAGGGGGGACGATCAGGCATCATCGCACCCTATGTATAGTGCATCCTGTGATGACCTTCCTTAATAGGGTTTTTGATAAGAGAAATCCATTCACCTTATTCATGGAGAAAGACTATTTTTGGGAACATGAAAGCATGTTTGTCAATGGATCACTGGGGTGACCAAAATAATGTGTAACACTACCCAAAACAAAGTCTTGCATTCTTATATTCCGTTTTCTTCAAAATTGAAAGAAATTTGTGGGTATTCCTCCCACATGGTCTCCTCGTTCTCCCACATAGTGTCTTTATAACTGTAGCATGTCCATTGGATCTTTACTAGGTTGATAAATTTGTTCCTAATCACTTTGACCTTTCAATATAGGATGCACATTGGTTCCACCCAAAAGCTGCATTCATGTTCCACCTAGATCCAGTCCAATCAATTACGTGGTTAGGGTTAGACACATATTTTTTCAATAATGACACATGAAAAACATTAAGAAATATCGTGGATGAAGGAAATGATAGAATGTATGCAATTTGGCCTATCTTCTACAAGATTTTAAAAGGCCCACAATATCTCACTGCCAAATTTGGCAAGCTTCCCAATCTTAGAGAATTTCTTTTCTCTTTTACTTAAAAAAAAACATCCTTGCCCACTTTAAAATATCTGTAAGTCCTATTCTTGTATGCATAATTGTTTTTCCTGTCTTAGGAAACTTTTGAATTTTGTGTGATATTTATCATTTTCTCTTCCATTTTGTTTAAAAATGGCCCAATAACTTCTCTTTATGTTGGGTTTTCCTAGTTCAGTGGCATGTTTTATTTTCTACTATACAAGGCCTCAAATGGCCTCATATTTAATGATTCTTGATACCCATTATTGCAATAAAATTCGACTAAATGGATATGGTCTTCTAATGCAGCTGGTGTTAGCGAATTTTAATTGACAGAGCTAAATTTGGATAACTGTCGCTAAAATTGGCATATCCATTCTATTTGACAGAACCTCTATCGAATTGGCGGGTTAAGCACCTCTTGTGTTCTCTAGCACCCAACGGAAATCAATTTACACTTCATACTAAGCACCTCGGGACTATGCGATATGACCATAACCCAGCGGAAAACACAATGTACAAACTTTTTGTACTTACCTTTACTTTCCGCTCCCACACAATGATAGACACGTGGCCTCAATGGAAGTCACCAAGTTCTTTGGAGTTTGAGCCTCCACTTCTCCGCTGAGATCTGGGCTGTTGGCTCTTTGTCACGGGACTCCGCTCAGATCTTGATCGTTCAACTTCGGGATGATCCACACCGTAAATCTCTGGTCCTCTCCCGTTCGCTTTGATCTCCACCTTTGATTCTAATACTTACAGAATGAAAATCCCTTCAGTTCATTACAGAATTGCTCTGATTTCAGGAATGATTAAAACAAATTTGCCAATGTATATGTGCACAAGATATCACAGTCATACATAAACGAACAAGGTTTTCACATATCAAAATTTTGCACAATAGAAGAAATTTTATTTGATGAATTCTTCTCTGCAAATCTCCTGTTCACTCTCTCTCATACCCTCTCATCCCCCTGACCTCTCCCGTCCTTTACAAATCGATTTCATTTGCCTAAATACAGTTTCAAAACTTAGGTTTTCAGATCCACAAAGTCTGGATCGAATCCTTTAGATCCTACAATTTCTAATTGTAATCCTAACTTCTCCTGCAGCTATTACATTGTTAGGATTCGAGATCCTTTGACAATTTATTGAATTTGAACTGAATACAACAAGTAAATTAAAGAGCACCCACTCTCTTTAATAAAATTTTCCTTTGACCTTCAACAACCATAGATCCTTTAGTGCTGTGAGCTTATGCTCCTGCATCAGACTCCTCAGGTCAGAAAATTCATGAACTCCCGTTCATGAGTTCTTCTACAGTGCTGCCATGTTTTTGTATATCTGCTTTAGTCATCCATGTAGCATCCTCCACTGGATGATTCTGCCATTTGATCAAGTACTCATAGTACTCATGTCTTCTAGTCTTCTTCAGAACTCTGGTGTCCAATATCTTCTCCATTTCCAGCTCTTGTATAACAGGAATCTGTTTCTGCCATACTGTCTTTTGTCCAGTATCTGATTCATCTGTTGATGAAGTCACAGTTTCACCCCTCTGATAAGGATATAAATCTGCAACATTGAATATAGGTGAGATACCTATATTATCAGGCAACTCAATTTCGTAGGCATTTGCTGAGAATTTTCTCAAGATCCTACAAGGTCCAATCTTCTTGAGTTTCAATTTGTTATAGGTACCCTTGGGGAACCTTTCTTTCTTCAGATAGGCTAATACTAGATCACCTTCTTCAAAATTCACTTCTTTTCTTCTCAAATCTGCTCTTTGTTTATACTTGAAAGTGT
>JZKD02S1735104.1:194347-212208 GCA_000966675.3 Picea glauca
AGTTGATGAGTTGGCACACATACATGAGGTGTATAGTTGATGATGTTGGTACATATTGATGAGTCATAGTTGATGAGTAGTTGACACATGATTGGTACATACTTCATACATGGTTTGGTGCACTTGTTTATGGTACATGTTGATTACAGGTTGAGGTACAGGTTGATGCATGGTTGATGCATGGTTCAGATTTATTGGTACATGTTTACAACGGTATATCTCACAGTGATAGTGTGACAGTGGTTCCATCATTCTACTTCTACTTTAGGGTGGAAGGATGGGGCAAGGACAGGTGGTTGTAGCCACCTTCCGATTGTAGTCAGAGAACATTGGGGTTCGTAGCCTCCTTCTGGTTGTAGCCAGAGAATTGGGGAGTTGGAGCTTCCCTCATGTTGTAGCCTGAGAAACTAGGGGGTTTGAGCCTCCTTCCAGTTGCAGCTAGAAAACAAAGGAAGTTGGTGCTTCTAATGAACGTAATTATTCAATACATATAAGAAAAAATGTTCCGTGGTTTTCTCCCCATTTGGGTTTCCACGTAAAACATTGGTGTACTTTGTATATGTGTGATTGTTTATTTCTTACTGCTCATTATTGGATAACAATTCTACATTGATATAGCATTTGAAGAAAAAGGATTATAATTACACTATTATTGATTCATCCCCCCTCTCAGTAATCCAACATCATCAACAAATTGAGAGTGATTTATTCTCTTCCCTCCTTGAGCTGTTTTGATGCCAGGTATGGCTTTGGAGGTTTGATTCTTTTTCGGTTGCCTACCAAGGGTTTTTACCATGATTATGTAGAGGAGGGGGGAAAGAGGATATCCTTGCCTTATCCCTTTGGAGATTTTGAAGAAGCTTGTTGGGCATCCATTTATCAGAGGAGAAATCCAAGGCGTGGAGACACATGCTAAGACCCAAGTTATGAATTCTAAGATAAAACCAAATTTCTTCAGAACTGCAAACAAAAAGGTGTGCCTCACCTTGTCAAAGGCGTTGGCCATATCAATTTTGATAATCATTCCTTGGTATCCTCGTTCCCTACTGGAGTGTATGGCTTCTTGAACCAATATGATGTTGTCAATCATTTGCCTTTTTTTGACAAAGCCACTTCAGTTTGGAGAGATGAGCTTATGCAAGAGAGGCTTGATTCCATTGGCTGTGACTTTAGTGATGAGTTTCTAGGAGGCATTGCATAAGGATATGGGTCTAAACATGGAGAAGGAGGAAGGGTTGGAATATTTTGTAATAAGGGCCAAAAAGGTGGAATTTGTATTGCCCCCCATCTTTGTAGATTTCTGAACATACTGGATCATCCTCAGTAGATCTCTTTTAATTATATGCCAACATTTTTGATAAAAATGAGCACTGAAGCCATCTGGTCTTGGAGCTTTGTCTGAATGAAGTTGGAACAAGGCCTCATAGAGTTCTTTTTCTGTAACTTCTTGATTTATCTTGGCGTTATCCTCCTAGTTGACAACATTAAATATGTTTAGCATTAGATCTTCTTGAATGTTGAGGTTTTCCATATGGTCCTCAGTTAGAAGTCGTTCAAAATGAGTTTTGGATTCTGCTTGAATTTGGTGGAAGTCATCTGTTTTTGTTCCATCTTCTTTTGTGATCTCCTTTGCCTTGTTCCTCCAGAGTCTAGCTTTAGTTTGCCTCTAAAAGAACATTGTGTTTCTTTTTCCTGAGTTTAGCTAGAGACTTCAAGATTTGAGCCTCCAAGTTTCCTCTTCCACATGAAGGATTTTTTGATAGTCAATGAAGTCTTGCTGGTCTTTGAGAAGAGAATGAGTGGTAGGTGCCTCTTCCATTGCTAATCTGTTTTCTTCCATTTCCTTAATTTTCTTGTTTTTTGCTTCTAGTTCTTTTTCTTTGATGATTTTCACCCATTGTTTGAGAGAATCTTTGACTCTTTTTAATTTTTGTTCCAAAATGTAGTTTGCAAAACCTTGAATCGACCAGTTCTAGGAAGATGAGACAATATCAAAAAATATTGGATCTAAGATCCAAAGGGGGATGAATCTGAAGGGGATGGGGTCAAGATTATCAGGGGGGGAAAGAGTAAGGGTGACAGGTCTATGATCAGAACCAGTCCAGGGGAGAATGAGAGAGGAGGGTGAAAATGACTCATCAAGGAAGTAGCTTCTTAAGAGAAACCGATCCAGGTGAGCAGTGATGTGCCTCGGCCATAGTCTTCTATTTGACCAAGTGAAGTAGTCGTTAGAGGGATTTATGTCGAGTAAGTGAAAGGAGGATATAAGATCCTTGATATGCTCATGAGTTGGGTCCCATACTTGAGAACCCCCGTTTTTTTCCTTAGGGTGGAGGTTAGTGTTGAGGTCTCCAAATATTATGAGGTCTTTGAGATCAAGAATGCCTTGGAGGTTTTGGAGGTAGGACTAGCAATCAATTTTTTCATGATAGATTGTAGGGATATATACATTAATAACAATCAGAATATTACATAGTTGTATATGGAGAAGAGAAGTTTTGATCTAGTGCATCGTAGATTTCCAAGATTAGAGAGAGAAAATATTGGGATTCCACAGGGTGCAGATTCCTCCCGAGGATCCTCTTGCGCTGACTACCACACCTTTGCATGCTTGCTAGATGTAGAGATTTTCCTAAAGTATATAAGTATACTTCCTTTTTGTCTCCTGGAGAAGAAGGACATGAGGGTTTTCTTCTTTAATTATATCATGTATTAGCGAGAGATCGTGTCGGATCCCTAGTCCTCTGTAATTCTAGAAGATTGCTTTTATCATTTAGAAGGCTTGGAGTTTCCCCCTTTGTGGGGGTTGGATCCACTCTGGTTCCTGGTATTCCTTGTTTCTTTCCTAGAATTCTTGTCCAAAGTTGTTTTCTTCCCAAGTCCAATTTCTTTCCTGGCAGAAGCTTCCCTTTTATGCAGGTTTGACTTCCTTCCGACATTTTTGATGGGAGAAGCATGGGTATCTAAACTTGAATCTTTTTCCAAGATTTGTTCTAAATATCCATCCTTAGGAAGAGAAGACAGGTGAGGAGGCAAAAGTGGTGTGGAGGGAGGGATAGGAGACTTAGGGGGATGTGTAAGAGGGGGGGGAGGCGAGGGTGATCTACGGTTGCGAGGTGGGAGACTCCACTCAGGGTGGCTCTTGGGTCGAGATTGGGACAAAAGATTCAGGATATTGAGAAGGGTTAGGAGGGGGAGGTGTGGGGGTGGATTTAGGATTCAGACCGTCTCTCTTTTACTTTTTCCTTTTGAGTTGTTGTCGCTGTTCAGAATCTTCAGGAGGGGATTTAGGACAATTTTTTGCAAAATGGCCATACTCATGGCAAATTTTGCATTTGAAGAGCACTTGTTCATAATAAAAATTTTGTAGGTAATTCCAGTTATCCAAGGTGATATTAATAGCTTCAAGAAACCCTTTTTCTAGATATACTTCTACACAGATGCCTGCATAGGATTGAAGACCCTCTTTAGGTTATGCTCGATCTATGAACTTCCTAAGAGTATTACCTATAGAGCTAATAGTTTCATTATTCCAACAATGCAGAGGGAGGAAGGGGAGGCGAACCCAAACTGGGACTGCATTAGGAATATCGTTCTCGAGGTTGAAATCTAGGGTCCATCTATTGAGATACAAACCTCAGGAGCCCATGAAGTATGGTCTGCTTCTGAATATGAGATCTCAATTTTATTTATTTTCAAAGATAAATGCGAAGAAGTCTCTTCTGCATAAAAAATGTGAAAGATTTCCTTTCAATTGGGGTTTCTAGTTCTTGTCGATCCAAATTTCCATAACCCGCAGAGAGGGCCAGATTCCCATAAATTGCTCGATGAGTGCCTATTCTACAAATTTTAGGGCAAGGGTTCTAGAGCTTCCTTGGATCTGAATTGAGGGGATTTGATCCATCTTTTTCATGAACTTTGGAAGGGTTTGGTTGTTCGTCTTGGGAAGAGATGCAATGAGAGAGGAAAAATTCACAACATCCTTGGTAGAGGCGGAGGGAGAGGGAGGTGACTGGGAGAAGGGGGGCCCCGAGGCCCCTCCTAGAGAAGAGGGCATGCATGGGGAGAGAGAGGGAGGTTAGGGCACATCAACATTCAACTAAAACATATCAATATTCATTAAAAAAAAACATTTTTATTAATTAGGTTAGATGCCATTCTTCATTTAAATTTATGAAGAACACAAATGCATAAATCCAAAAGTACTATTCTTTAGACACATTCCTATTTGAAACAAATCTCCAATGGTTTTACTCATGCCTCATTATGAGTTTTGAGTGAAAATTTACAACCTTATCAAGTTGAAAATTTCCACTCATTGCTCTTTTTTTCTACTGTAATTTTTGTTTTTTTAGAAACTTTAGTGCTCAATTCAAAATTTGGGTGAATATATGGCTTCCCCTCCTTAAGAAATTTTCATTAACTTCTCCTTCTCCCAAATCTGATCTCTAAGATAATAGTTTTGGTCTGGGGAAGTTTGAATTGTTTTCTCATTCTTACCCCTTACTGCTACTTGTGTCTTCTCTCCCATCCTATGCAAGTTTATGTATCTAGATTATAAGTATGGTTCCATGGTTTTCTTATATGGTCTATGGGATTTCCAAAAATTACTCTTGTACCTCAAACTGACTTCCAAGCAAGGATTTATGCTCTATGGAAGTAAACTAGTATTTGATTTATACCCTATACTATTTTAGTTGTAACTTCCTCATCATAGCTCCATTTTACGCCCATAATAGCCTGTTGGAAATATCTTATCAAGTTATTTCATTCTATAGGAAAATACTTTGTGTACCAAAGGTACACATATTTCTCTGAATTGTTTCTAACTTAAAATATTGTTTAGGCCCTCAAAATACCTTCACAAGTTGATGACCTTCAAAAGCTGAAAACGTTTCATAGAATTTGACCGATTTACTACCATAAAATACTATTAATCCAACTTGTGACTAACCTTGGAAATTTGGATGGCATGCCATGGAATGTGTTTGATGAATCCATGTGTCATCCCTTGATTCCCATGTCATCATTCATCATTATCCTCCATCGACCATTATCCAAACCTTTCACAATCCTATCAGGCTCTCCTTTCCATACTCTTCTCACTAGAGTGTCAAATTAACATGTTATAAGGTTTTCCTACAACTCAAAACTTGCATGCCTATCGGGTTTACCCTCGCGGACATTTCTCGTCATAGTGGAAACTTAACCTTGAATTGTGACTTTCCCGAAGCCCACAAGCTGCAAGCCTATCAGAAATCGTTTTGTGGAATCTTTCATGAAAAGTGTCAAGTTTCATGCCACTAAGTCTTTTCTGTGACTCACATCCCACAATCATATCGAGCTTAACTTCACAAATTTCTTCCAATGGAGTGTCAAGTTACATACCATTAATAATTTTCCATGAGTTGCATCCCACAAGCCTATCGGGCTTAACTTCACAGAAGTTTCCCCCACATCCTCTTTCAATACTACAACAAATTTTGACCGTCGATCTTCGAGATTAGAGTGATCTCAATCAACAGTTTATGAAACTCTCCACCTTTTCTAAAATTCCCCAATCCTTCAAATGAATCGTAGTCATCTATTCTTAATTTCAACAAGATTTGAGTCATCAATATTCCAACTCTTCAGTCACCATTCAAACATGAAATCTCACTTCTTAGGATAAATTTAACTCTTTAACTTGCATATTGATTCCATTAATCATCTCTTTGATAGCTTTCAGGGTAAATTAAACAAGAAAATCTTCATGAATTTGGGGATTTTACTTAGTTTTCACAAATTTCCCCAAATCCATCACATGTGAACTTTGCAACAACAAATTTCTACTAGCACAGGTCTTGGCCCATACAACCTTGGTGTTGAACCTTGAGCTGATACCAATTTGTAACATCCCCACTATTAAACCCATACAAAAATTAAGATACCATTAATTTAAATACAACACATCATGCTAAAACACCCATATGTTTAACAACAATAATTTAAACATGAATGAAACTAATTAAACATGCACACAACCACATGTAAGTTTTCAAAACATAGAGTTTATGCACAACAATATAAACCCATAATATAACTCAGATACAAGATAAAACACTTATCTTTTTATAACAATTCTGCAACTAGGTGCAGGGGATGGATGTTCCACCCAACCATAGAATTACTATTTCAAATATCAACAACAAGTCACCCCTAAGTTAGGGATAGGAATTCACAAAAGAGGGTGTCTCTCCACAATCCACTCACAACTCAGTTTTCCCACAACCCACTGGTTTTTCCTGTAGCTATCCCAATTCCTCCAACTCTCTTCCTTTCAATCTGTCTAACCCAAGGAATGTACCTCCTTCTTTGCAAGAAATCCATCGGCATGTACCACTCTTTTAAAATGGATTCTAACATAGGTTGGGTAGGAATGTCTCTATGTGGAACTCTAGGCATGTCAACTACCATGAAAATATAACAACAACAAGCTTAGATATTATTTTCAGGATTAACTGCGTAGTGTAAGTCATTAATCTATGACCCATATCCATGAGTATTAGTCTCAACTGACCAATAATTATCATGATTTGAATATTCCACTTAGCACCAATATATTAATGACTTACACTACGCAATTAATCCCAAAAATAATATCTAATATGTTGCACTGCGGAAGCCCCTATATGCTTAAACAACAAGCTTGTTTCTCCAATGAAAACTCTCACATAGAGAGTTCACTCTAAAGGCTTGAAAACCTACCTCTTCTACAATATTTACAACTTTCTTCTTAATCCGTCAAAAACTCCAAACAAATACTAACATGTCCAACCTTGTTTCCTCCAAGCTCCAACACTTTCTTCCTTCTGGGTGTCCCCAAAATCTTCTTTTAAAAACTCTTTTTTTTTCCCATATAAATTTCCTCTTCTTTTTCCTCCTTACTTGACTCATACTCTTCCCTATGCTGATTTTACTTATCCCCACACCCCATAATAACTATGGGATGTGACTTCTCACACCCACCCTATTACATGTATTCAATCATTGGGATCTTCTACACTCAAGAGAAAATAGAAGGTTCACTCAAAAGAATAAAATTAAGAAAATGGCTTGGGATTTAAACACATGAATAAAAACCATTTTAGACCCATCCTCTCTTGTGGATAACTCAAACCCCATATCTCTATTCATGTCCACCTGCAACTAAGATCACATTTTTTTATTTATAAAAACTAGATATACAAGTTCACAAATTACATCGCTTGGCCCACAACAACATATCATATGTACATTATACATTACTAAAATGAGTATTATAGTGCAGATGTTACAAGTTGAGTACTTCTTGTACCATATAAGTGTTTTCCCATTAATATTTTTGATACAAAATTTTTGGAATTTAATTTCATTTAGTTGTTGAATGCACTTTTTTTCACCATGTAATCCCTGAATAGGTCTCCACATATTAAAAATTTCATCCAATGTGTGAAAAACATGATATGGAAAGTGTTCTTTCTTAATATTACAATTAATTATTGCAGGCTCCCAACATTCTTCCTCTTCAATGTTACTACAAAATAGCTAAATATTTAATCAATATAGTCATGTCTGTGGCCAACAAGAAGGAAACCAACTTTTAGCTTTTGAAAAATTCCCAATTCAACAAGCATGCTTAGATATCCAAACACAATCTACCCATTGTTTTCATGGCTAATGTTGTCCAATTGTAGATACAGAACTTGAGGAATACTACCATACTAATGAGTAAGCATGCGGTGAATTATGGTGATGGTCATATTTTCATCATAGTAAATATTTGGAGCTATGAAGAAAACCCTTGGATACATTTGATCATTAAAAACCACACAACCAACCAAGTGAAACTGAATAAAATTCTTTGGTGTATGGACAAAATGTGGTCGAAGTTTTTTTTTGTCCATGCCTTAAATAATAAAACCTATATATTTATTTGGAGCACCATAACACTTATTTCGATGTTTTTACAACTTATGTCATTCACTTGATTGTTGATTGTGATGTTCTTGAAGTGCTTTGACAATGGAATATGTAAATAAAAAAAAAATGGAAGTATTGACAACAATTTTTTATAATTGATAACTATCCAATTCTAAGAAATAAATTTGTAGAGACATACCTCTTTCTACCCCTTTTATGTTATCCCTTATTGAATTAAGAGAATCACATGTACTACAAACCCCCATCCTTTACTTCTTAGGAATATGGACATTATTTAATTACCATTTCCTTCAACACCTTAAACACATTCTCTATATAAGTTTTAGATTTACTACCTTGAGAAATTATCTAGATTATGTACCATGTTTCTATATATCATACACTCTCCATGTGTGGAAAAAACGCCATGCATCCATGACATTATGGTGTTTGTCAATGGCCCATTGTCTCTGTTGGAGTTACTTCACACACACCTAGGATTTCTTTTTCCTAAGGTTTTTCCTTGTTTATTAGTCATAATTAGTCATTATCCAGTCTCCTATATTTTAGGGGAGAATATTCCACCTAGAGAATATTCCACCTGGAGAATATTCTCTTTCAGTTGACACTTCAGTTTGACTAGTTGAGTTGAGTTTAGATGTTGCATTGGTTTTATCACCATGAAACATTGGGATCATCACCATGATAATTTGCAATTTCCTTGGGATCATCACCAGACTAGTGCATTACCCTTGATTCCCTAATTTAACTCCTCACTACTCTCTATTCAGTCAGTTAACTTAAGACTAGTTGACTAGTTAACTCAACTAGGTAGCAGTTCACTCCCATAACTGCCTTAGAGACTAGACTAGGTGACAGTTCAATCCCGTAACTCCTGGTGTGTGTCCAGATCACTCTAGACCACCACTATGGTGCATTGGTTCTCCTCCAGTTGTTTTCATTGGGAAATCCCTCCTACAGACTAGCACTAAGGGTTTTATCATGCATGCAAAAATGACCTAAAGACTCTTATTTTTTACCGTCATCCCATGCCTAAATCCCCCTTACTCATATGTAAATACAAGGCTCAAGAGATTAAGTGGATGTACCTTATTTTTTGTGTTTGATGTCGATCCCTTTTCACGCTTGGTCGTTCTTTGACTGCAACTCTCCTCCCAATGTTGACCTGCATTCACTAAAGACAAACAAAGAACTCCACATGCATTTGATCTATGAACTAACGGGTTAGAGATTTAATCAATTATACAATCAATATTCCAATAATGACAATCTCATATGGAGGGATGGGAAAAGCAATTATTTTATTAACTTCACAATGATACCTTACAATGACAAATTCGGCTACTGCTGTTATAGGATAAATCCGTAGGTGCGGACACTAACCGATATCCCTAGATCCACCTGGTATCTAGAACAAAACAGGACAAAATAATACACTTTCCCTAGATCTAGCCTATTGAATGAACTAAGAGATAAGGATTACAGACATACCTTGTGAACACTCTCCTTAGATCTCTGTTGTTCCAATCTTTGCTCCAATGCTCTCGTCTCGTCCAGATCACAACAAAACGAACCAATCAAAGTAAAGGAAGATTAAGATATTCAATGACTAGTCTATACATATGATCAAGGAATTATATAATAAAGTGACATCATCTTTATGGGAAAGGGACATATTGCTGTAATGAATTAATTGAAAGAAAAACTTACAACCTGAGCCTTGATTTCATATGTCTCCTTTCGATGGCTTCCAACTCTGACACACACACTTGCTCATGCATGAAGAAAATCAACTACTTGTGATGACTTTGTTGTTGTCTCTTGCTGCTGTAGCATCAGTCCTCCACACAGTCTTGCACTAATTCTCTAGTCAATCTCTTGCTAACTTGCTACTTTATCAACTTAACCCTTTCCATGAGAAATATCCTCAATATATAGGAGAATATAGTTTAGTTACTTAGATAGGGAATGATCCCAAGATATCGGGAATGCCAGTACTTGAATAACCACTCGAAATCCAACTCACCCTTCTAGAAGATTCCCTTCTAGAAGATTTGAGATCTTTATCTTTTTCCTCTTTAAGAGAATTTTCACACCCTAACCATGAGTACAGTGAGAGAAGTTTGCACCCCAACTTAAAGCAGCCTGCGGGAAACAAGCATTCTCGCAGGTGAACATATAAGTAGCCTGCGAACATGTTTCAAAATGTGAATTCTGGAAGAAGACAACTGCAAATTTTCTCAAGAAAGTATTCTTGGTAAAGAGATTGATTTTCCATCATCATGATATCATCATCACATCATCACAATGTCCAAATTTGTGGATAACAGAATGCCCCCCAAAGTCTGAGAGCGGAACCAGTGACAGTCGATAGACTTTGTAAGATGCATGTGTGTGTCAAGAACCAAAAGCACATCTAATCAGAGACCTGCAAACATCCAAACATCAATAGAATATCATGTAGATCAATTCCGAGGTAGGAATTCCCATACTCAGATCATAGACTGATGACATCATAAACCAAGGTCATGGCCACCAATCATACACTGCGGATCCATGCCGTCACAATATAACACAACCACCTGAATACACTGTGGATCTGTGCGACAAATTTTCAGTCAAGATGACATAGACATGAAACATACATAGTGGATCTATGTGTCGCAAAATATACATACTCCATCGCAACCTGCATCATAAAGACAATATCCTAGGTCTTCAATCTCATCGCCCAAAGTACGAATCTGACCATGTGATTACATGTGTCGAAGTCGAACATGGTAGAAACCACTTGATTACCAGTCATTGATGTATACCGTTAACAAGTGCGAGGGAAATCACCATTGATGTCAATGACTCCCAAGGTACGATAGTAAAATCCATCGACTGTGAATAAATGAACGTCGAACACTCGACGAAATCTCTCGATCAAGGGTCAATGATATAAACCCATTGTCGAAAGTGAGAAACTTGCCATTGAGGCATGGAAGCTTCAAGGTACTAAATAATTTCTAAGTCTTGATTCCGGATAATGTGCTGAAGTCGATAGAACAAGACTCGTCACAGGAGGGCCTTGAAGTATCCCACATCAGTGACATGAAATGAGTAATAGAGTTTGAAAGTGAAACAGAGCATGTAACAATTAGACTTTGGACACAGGGAAGGCCGACTCGGAATGAAAGTACAACTGCAGATTGCTGACTCAATAAAGGTTTGGACTTCTCTTGAACATATGGATGACACGACCAATGATTTGGCAGCATTGACTCAAAGACGACACATGGAAAGACCTTGTTATTGAATCGAATGCAAGACAAATGGATTTCCCAAACCGGCTTCAAATGATGAATGGGGGGTGTCATGTTCAAGAGTGACACTTACTACCAATTAAAAAAAAAATGAAACATATCCCTTTCCCAAATTTTCCCCCACCATTTCTGGCAAGTACCTCTTTTATTTTTACGCAAGCTTGAAGAGGATCACATATTCTTGTTGATATAAGCTCATCCTTCGGACGAGTCCCTCGGAGTATTTTAACGAACCCTAAGAAGGAGTGGTTCGGTCCCATCACGGGTCAATCAATGTTTGTTTAACGAGTCCAGAGATAGAAAACTCGAAGGTTTTTCAGGATTAAAGAGTTTGGAAAAACACTCAAAAGAGAACTCTCTCAGTTCCTTTTTCGTACAATAGTCCAACGAGACCAAAAAAGGGTTAAACTATCGCTCGAAGGACACCTAACTTCAAATAATTTAACGAGTGTGAAAAGAGAAAGATCACTCGACAATCTTTTCATATTTAGGGAGTCGTGAAAAGAGCTTAAAGTTAACTCTAGGGGGGTTCCTTTTTCGTGTAACCACATCGAGCCCGGAAAAGAGATAAAACAACGCTCGATCACGTTCTAGGTTTTTCGCAAGTGCAAGAATGGATAAAAGGCACTTGAGGTTTCATATCAAAACCATAGGAAACAAACAAAAACTCATCATATCAGTCAATGTTTGGTTCGGTCCCATCACGAGTCAGTAAATGTTTGTTTAACGAGTCCAGAGATAGAAAACTCGAAGGTTTTTCAGGATTATAGAGTTTGGAAAAACACTCAAAAGAGAACTCTCTCAGTTCCTTTTTAGTACAATAGTCCAACGAGACCGAAAAAGGGTTAAACTATCGCTCGAAGGACGCATAAATTCAAATAATTTAACGAGTGTGAAAAGAGAAAGATCACTCGACAATCTTTTCATATTTAGGGAGTCGTGAAAAGAGCTTAAAGTTAACTCCAGGGGGTTCCTTTTTCGTGTAACCACATCGAGCCCGGAAAAGAGATAAAACAACGCTCGATCACATTATAGGTTTTTCGCAAGTGCAAGAACGGATAAAAGGCACTTGAGGTTTCAGATCAAAACCATAGGAAACAAACAAAAACTCATCATATCGCAAAAGTTTTTTGTCCATAATCATCTGCATTGGGTGCTTGCAAGTCATTTTACTCACTTTCGTATTAGAAATTAGGGTAAAAGAGTGAATAAATATGAAAAATCCACTTTTACTATGGTAAAAAGTAAATAAAACAAATTTACCATTCATTTTTACCATATTGTTTTACCCATTTACCATTGTAGTGCAAAAACTTCCATTTTACCTCCGATCTTCATTGTCAATTTCCGGGAGCGTCGGGGCATCATTCTACGAACCGTCTGGATAAGATTGGTAAGTTCTCAATTCTCTAGCCTTTCATGGTTTAATTTCATGATTTAAGTGGCTAAATTCCAAGTTTTTGAGTTAGTTTTGAAACCCTATGCGTGAATGAGGATTCTCGCAGGCTGCCCATACGGGGCCTGCGAGAAGTTCTCATTCCCGCAGGTGGGCTTGAGCTACAGTGCGAGAAGTTCGCACTGTGTGCTAAAGCCACCTGCGAACAACGCAGAGCCCAAATTTTTTTATAATTTTTAGCCAATAAAACCAAATTTCCTCATGTTTCAAGTCATTAACTATCTTCACATGGTTGTTATGCAGGTTAATAACTATCACAATGGTGCTTGAATGGAGGGAAAGAGAACACGAGGATGATAATGCCACCACCGAAAATCACCCTCAAACCCTTGCCTCTTTAAGAGATTGCGGTCTCCTAAAGTATTTCCACATACTGGGGATGAGAGCCCAAGTGTGATTGTTGGAACATTTAGTCCGGATGTGAGATCCGGATCAACAGGTTTTTAATGTCGGTGCTCACAGATTGACGATTGATATTGAGGATATCTATTTCCTGACTGGGTTGTCAAGACGGGGTTCTTATGTCAGTTTGACTGGTAACCACAGGGGTGGTATGAAAATGAGTGAGTATTGTCAAGAGTATTGTGTGCCAGAGGCTGAACGAAAAAGAGGAAAAGTGGCCATTTGGGGAGTGACTGATATAACTCTCCATACCATACTCTTCACTATAGCTCGGATGGCAGGAAGTGTTGCCCCGCATATGGCTCTACAGAGCTATTTTCAGTATGCCCTCGAGTGTGTAGAGCCCCGGGTTTTCAACTGGGCTGACGCAGTGTTACGCAACCTCAAGAAACAACTGACCAAATGCAGGCATGGAGATCTAAAGCAGTTTGGTTATGGATCATTGTTGGTGTCTTTCTTCTGTGAGAGGGTTCCAGTGTATAGGCTTCAGGCTGATTGGCACTTTCCGGGTCCCAGGGATCCACGGATGTTACGATGGTGCCAACTCATGGCTAGACATGTGACAAGACCGATCGTTAGGTATGACGATCGCTTCTTCGACTGGCTTCAAGGCTAGGTTTTGATGATAGAGGATTATGCATATGCTGGTTTGGACTTTCGCGGTGATCCTGACCTTGCCCTTCCTGAAGACGCACAGTGGGGAAATATTGGTAAGAAGTACACCAACTTTTATCTTTTTAGATGTTTTTGTATTTTCATCATATTACATGTTTTTGGTTTTATGGTTTTATCTGAATACTAACACCAAAAATCTTGTTGATAACACAGATGTTGGGGCATATAGACCTACTGGTAGTTCTCTCGTTCAACGTCGAGGAGAGGCAGCAGTTTCAGTCCCCCAGTATGCCGAGGACTATCTTACAGTGGAGCAAAACTTAGAGGGTCTGATGGCCGATGTTCCAGAGATGCCTCTGGAGGAGATCCCATGACGCGATCAACGTCACACTGTGGGAGTCTCTACCTCTATGGGTCGTTTGCTCTGTAGAGTTGCTAGGACCTTAGCGTGCTACCGTGAACATCATTAGTGATGTCACTTTGTAGAAGCCAAGAGCTTCATGTTTTGATATTTTGGTCTTCAGACACATTTTGTAAAAAACAAACTTTGATCATTATATATATACATGGGTTCTACCAGCTTACTTTACATATGTGTACAATTTAATGTGTTTGATTTTATAAGTGATTTAAAATCCTGTCCAATACATAATTAGCTAAAGGATCTGTCAATGTATTAAGACTCCTCGGAATGTGTTGATATTTTATGTAATCAAAATGTCTTTCCAAGAGGCGAATCCACAAATATATCCTTAATAACGTAGGACTTTGAATAGAATATACATTACTGAGCTGCAGTACTACCAACTGCGATTCAAGTCGAACAACCAGATAACTAATTCCGAGAGAGATAGCATCAACCAACAATTACACCACGACGCTGTACTCTGCAATGTTGTTGGTTGCTCGACCAAGACATATACCTCATAGAGATATGAGTTCATTTGTTGGGGCATAGATTGCCTAGGCAGTGGAAGCTAGGTTCCGAGTACTACGACTAGCATCGTCAGTGAAGCCAATATAAGGTAGCGAATACTCCGACATCTGGCAATCAAACACAATTTCACGTAAGGGTAGAGACCAAATAACGTCAAAACAAAACTAAAGTAACACACTCATGCAGTATGATACATAAAATACAAGTACTCATGCACAAATGACTTATGCGTAGTACTTCTTTAAGTACAACCCATTCCTGGGTTCACTCAAAGGTACACCATCATAATCCACTAACTCATACGCTCCTTTTTCTAGAACTCTGCTAACAATGTAAGGCCCACACCACATTGGCTCGAATTTCCCAGCTCCTAGTACATCTTTATCTTGTTCATATAGAAGAACAAGATCTCCTTCAGAGAAGACACGAGGTTTGACATGCTTGTCATACTGTGCCTTAACACGTTTCTTTTCGGCTTCTATTACAAGGGTAGCGTCACGACGAGTCTCGTCTAATCGCATCAAATACAACAGACGTTCCTCTTCGGCAGAAGTATTAGGTAAGAGCTCTACAGCTAGCTTTAAAGATGGTATCTCACATTCTATTAGTAGAATGGCCTCCATGCCATAAACTAATCGAAAAGGCGTGAATCCCATGGCAGACTTAACAGATGTCCGATATGCCCACAATGCCGAAAATAACATCATGTGCCAGCTAGTTTTATGGATTCCTATCATCCGTCGAATCATAGTTATAAGAACCTTATTGATGGCTTTGACTTGGCCATTGGCCTGTGGATAATAGGGCGTTGAGCTATCATGACGAAGGCCCAATTTTTCTGTAAGTTCAAAAATCATATTATTTCTAAAATGACTACCGTGATTGGTAACAATAGCCTGAGGAACACCAAAACGAGTGATGACATGGTTAAAAAGGAATAAGGCTGCAGTCTTCCCAGTATTATTGAATGTCGGCATTACCTCGGCCCACTTAGTGAAATAATCAACAGCTACAATAATGTAACCATGCCCCTCGGCCGAGTGAGGGTGACATGTCATGAAATCAATGCCCCATTTAGCGAAAGGACCTACTGAGACTACAGGATGAAAGGGAGCAGGATGCGATCGAATCTTCTGATTATAAGTTTGGCAGGCATGACACTTCTGGACAGCAGTAATGCAGTCAGTGAATAGGGAAGGCCAAAAGTAACCTGGACGTAAGATCTTCTGGGCAGTAGCATACCCAGACATATGATCACCACATGCTCCTGAATGGCAGTCATTCAAAGATTTCTCAGCTTCGTCAAAAGTCAAACAATGTCGAAAGACAGAGTCAATGCCTCGACGGTAAAGAGTATCGCCAAGGATAATATAATGACATGCTTGGTAACGGACACGATGTCGTTCATTACTGGACAAATTAGGCCCAAAAGTTTGAGTTTGGAGATATATAATGATATCTCCATACCAAATATCGTCGATATTGATAAGGAAAAGTGACTCGTCAGGTAACGAATCGACTGCTACCTTTTCCGTGGTAGTGTGGGGAAAATCACAAATTAACTCAACGAAAACTAAAGATTTCTTCGACGTGGCGCGAGCGAATTCCAAATCGAACTCCTGGAGAATAACAATCCACTTGGAGTACTTGCCCCCCAACAATTGACGGGTCAATATGTGTTGCATGGGGTTATAGTGTGAAATCACTGTAGTCTTCCTGGAGAGAATATAATGACGAAATCGTTGAACTGCTTGGACAACATCCAAGGCCAGCTTCTCAACATGTTGGTACTTGATTTCCGTGGATGATAAACTTCTACTCAAATAATAGATAGCATGTTCATCGTGGTTATCATCCTCCTGAACAAGGACCATGCCGATAGTATACTCAGACGCAGCTAGATAAAGAAAGTAATCTCGACTATAATCCGGAGGAAAAAGAAGAGGAGCTTTGGTAAGGGATAACTTTAAAGCCTCAAAATCGTTGTTAGCAACTTTATCCTAGACAAACTCTTAATATTTCTTTAGAAGATGTGTGAAACCACGAGTAATCCCGACGTAATTCGGGATGAAACGACGAAGAAAGTTCGCTTTCCCCTGTAAACTTTGTAACTGACGCAAAGAAGAAGGAGGAGGGAGATTAAGAATCGCCTCGACCTTGATAGGATCTACCCAGATCCCATGGCGTGAAACAATGAAACCAAGGAGGCGACCTGATTCTACACAAAAGATACATTTATGAGGATTCAGGCGAATGCGATAGAATCGACAACGAACAAAAATTACTCGAAGCTGAGTAGGGTGATTGACCCGATGCAAAGAGTGAGTCGACAAATTGTCCAAAAAAGGTTGGACAATATGCTTGATATCGTGAAAGTCGTAAGACATAGCACGTTGGAATGTAGCACCTGCGTTTTTCAGACCAAAGGGGAGTTTTCTGTAGGCGAAAGTACCCCAAGGACAAATAAAAGCCATTTTATGTTGGTCCTCAGGAGCGATATCGATTTGATTATAGCCAAAAAATCCATCCATGAGGGAAAAGATTTCACTACCAGCACAGTCATCGACGATCTGGTCGACGAAAGGGGCTGGAAAATTGTCCTTTGGACAAGCTTTGTTGATATCCCAATAATCAACACAAATGCGTATACTACTACCCTTTTTATCAATCGGAACTGGGTTGGAAACCCATTCTGCCAATACCACGGGATAAATAAAATCGGCTTTAAGAAGTTTTTCAACTTCGAGTTTAATGGTTGCCGCTTTACGTGGATGGACAGGACGGATGCACTGCCGGACTGGTTTAGCTCCGGGGTATGTCTTAATCTCATGAACGATGATAGCAGGGTCAATACTCGGCATCTCTTCGTAACTCCATGCAAAGATATCATGAAATTCTTTAAACAAGGAAGTATAAATGACAATTTCTTCAGGAGAACACGAAGCTCCAATATGAACATTCTCGACTATCCCAAGTTTCACTGAAATATTGATGGGCATTGTGGGTGAAATGTTACTGAGGTTCCCTTCCGCAAACACATCACGTGTAGATCCGGGAATGGTCATCGTGACAACAACGGTCGACGGAGTCGAGATCCGTTGGTAATTCTCAAGAGTATGTTGTTCCAGAAACAAGATGGAACGATGATGCCCATCATCCCAAGGGGTATCATCCATGACGG
>JZKD02S1735104.1:230338-275066 GCA_000966675.3 Picea glauca
CTTATTTACTCTGCAGTTATTGGATAATAATGCTTCATTGATATAACACTTGGATTATATGGTTAAATTGCTCTATTACTGATTCACCCCCCCTCTCAATAATCCAACATTTGTCAATTGCATTGTGTGTACATCCAATGTTTTGGTAGGGGAAGTAGCCAAAACAGTAGTTTGGCTGGCCGCTATGTGGTGTATATACAATTGATGCAATTTCTTCGTCAATTGCTTAGCGGGCTTTGTATGTGCTGAACCAACAATACCATCAGCATGTGGTCTAGCTCTATGTCTGGTTTTATCAATTATTGAGCGTGGCACATCTGGAAAGATCTCGTATAAAAAACTGGACTGAGAGTATATTAGCTCAAGCTGTTGGGCTCTCATGATGGAATATTCTTTGAAAAACACTCCTGATGTCTTTGGATAACTGTGGGACCAAATACTTAAGGAACCACTCGAGCATGAATGCTGGTGCGACTGGCACGTTAATTAAACTCTTCCGATGTCTCCATTCTCGGATGTGATCAGAGATATGGTCTGCTTTTGTCTATTCAAAATTGGTCAGCAATTCTGTGCCAGTGTCGTATCTCACAAGTAATTGGAAATGGTTTAGGAAAGCCATTTCCAATTCACCGAAGGAAGAGTATCTTGAGTGGTCGAGCTCAATGTACCATTTCATGGCACTCCCAATGAGAGTACATTGAAACAATCACAACTGCACGGGGTTGTCTTTCAATGAGTTAGACGAGTACCAAAGATGGAAGGGGGTCACATGATCTCCCGAATCTTCGTTAGGATTGGCTTAGAACTTTGGTATGTCCGAAGGAAACTTCATTGGCATAGGGAGCCAACGTGGATTGTGATAGATAGGGTCATTCAATAACCTTGTCAAGTCTGGCAAATGAAAGGTTGCCGGGAAAGGTAGTTTGGGTTGTTGGTGATAACCATGGAAAAAAGGACCTGGAGTTTGACTGGCACCAGGTTTCCAGAAAAATTTTGGTTGTTAACCTGGGTTCTGGTAAAAACCATGGCCATGACCAACATACGGACTCTGCATGTGAGGAGACATCATCGACTAATTCCCAAAATAGGACGTAGATGGTTGGGCGTGCATTACATTCAGAGGACTTTGGGAAGGGTTGCCCCATGCTAATCCCATGGGCATAGGCATAGTACCTTGTCTGGGATTCCATTGGTTGTGAAAATAATAAGGCGAGAGAATTTTGTAGCAGCTCTTATATATTGTCTATCTTCTTGGCCATCTATTGAGCATTCCAGATCGACATCTCCATTGTAGCAGGTTCTTCTATTTTATGAATAAAGAAGATTTGATATGTTTTGTCTTGTCTATCTTATTTCATATGGTTGAGGTATGTTCCATGGTTATCTCTTTCTGTTATTTGTTGCATACACACATCTAAACAAATAGATTAGCAAACTGTTTGACAAAATACTGCAACTAGAAAAAGTTTAAAAAGACACCAAAACAGTAATGATCCTTGCATAATGGCTTGGGATCATTACATAGTGTTTTTTCTATTTTTACCGATTTTCTAAATTAATCCTTGATTAAGGGATTAGAGTTTTGGAAGCTACATAATACCTAAAATATTGTGCATATATTTTATTGTAAATGGTCAATCAATGCAATGAATATTTGAGAGTTGCAGCACCAAGGAAGGTTGGTTTTCTCTTGATCAAGGGTTTCCAGCATAAATCTTTGTGTACTATATGTGTGAGGCATTGATTAATTTTTGTTTTGCTTAGAATCTATATGCATTTATTTACTTCACAGGTTTAAAACTTAGAATAGATTCATGGGATAGACTATGATGAGACCTTTGCTCACGTAGAAAATATGGGCTCCATCTTATTGGCCCTTTCCATTGCAGCAGTCAGGGTGTGAGAATTTCACCATATGGACGTGAAGAATGATTTTCTTCACAAGGATATCTCATAGGATATTTACATGGATAAACTGTAGGGTTCATTCAAAACTCATCCTTAGTATGTTGACTGAATAATTCCCTCTATGGCGTCAAGAAAACACCTAGAGCATGGTATACGAAGATGGATGCCTACTTTCTCTCTCATCACTTTGTCAGATGCAAATCATATATGAACTTCTACATGTTGAGGACCTCATACTCATTATTGATATTAGTTATCTATGTTGATGACCTCCTTATCATAGGAATTTCTTCCTCAATAATTTTTTCAGTCAAATGCATTTTGCAAGACAGGTTCTCTGGGATAGACATGGGTCCACTACACTATTTCCTTGGTCTCAAGATTATTCAATATGCTTCATTAATCAAGGTATCTCAGAATAAGTATGTTAGGGATCTCTTGGTTAGATTCCACCTGAATGAATAAATTCAACAACCACACCCTTTTTTTCTAGGCTACATTTTGATCAAGATGGAAAGGATACACCATTGGTAGACAACACCATGTATTGACAACTTATGGGGATCCTTCTATATCTCACCCACACCTAGTTGTATCTCTCATATGCAGTTGGGGAAGTTTCTACATACATACAAGAGAAACATGAGCTACACTAGAAGGATGGAAAGTGCATCCTTAGATATGTTCAGGGAACCACAGATTATGGGATCCACTATACAACCAATTGGGCATTAGATTTGATGGGATTCATTGATTCTAATTGGACTAGTGATAAAAAATATCACAATTCCGCATCTGGGTACGTTCTTAGTTTGGGTTCTGGTCCCATCTGTTGGTCAAGAAAAAATAAGTCAATTATTTCTCTATCATCAACAAAGGCCAAGTATAGAGGAGTGGTCAATGTCACTATTCAAGCACTTTGGATTTAGAACTTCCTCACTGAGATTGGCATCTAGTTTCATCATCTGAATGACATTTGGTGTAACAATAAGACCACTGTCAAGTTTTTCTCAGACCCAGTGTAGTGACAATAGACCAAACACATAGAGATCCATACACATTTCATTAGAGAGATGGTACATGATAGGATCATCAATTTGCAACAATGTCCATCTGCCAAATGGAATGCAGACATATTCACCAAGAATTTTGTTGAGTAGAAGTTCCACCTTTTGCGCGATCATCTTGGAGTGAATGAAACAACTACTCAGTAATTGTCTTTCCTTCATTTTTGATGCATTTTACTTTGAGGGGGGGGTTTCCCATGATTTTTTCCCTCTTTCCTCTATTTTTTCAGTGTTTCATTCTTAGATGCATTATAAAATGGGTACCTAACATGGCCTTGGTTGTCGGGATCCATTCATCATGTACACCCTAGTAGTATTCAGGTGAGGGGGGGGGTGGTGGATATATTACATACTCACCTAGGTAAATATTTCGTAAGGTTGATAGTCCAATGTTGAGGGAACTTCCATAGATGAGAATGTTCTCTCTTGAGAACATTACCGTACATATTATCCTTCCCTCTTCAAATTTGAGTCAGTTACATCTTAGTTAGACTAGTAGAAGTCACTCATGCATGTCAACCTTGATTTTATCACCAAAAGTTGCATGTTCACCTTGGTTTCATCACCAGGAGTGTGCATGTTGTTGGGCCATGGAATTGTCATCCTTTTACATCACTGTTTTCCTACTTTCAATACCTTCTTGTTTAACCATAACCTTGTATTAATGCTTATTAATCATTTTTAATGCTTATAAATCATTTTTAATGCTTATATCAGATATTTAGAACCAAGGTGGTTTCCATTACATTTATTTATTATTTCATATGAATTATGGTTAAATATTAGAGAGGTAACATATTATGAACTTATCTTTGAAAAGGTGGTTTATCTTGTTGTTGCAGAATCAATTGCCACTTGTTGTTACTCATGTTGTTACTCCAAGCCACCTGTTGTAACACTTATAACTAAAGATCCACGAAGCGGGTACTTGAGATTTTTCATATGAGGAATTCTTAAGTCAATATAAATCTATCCTTAAAAATATCTCAAAAACCTAGATCGTACTTTTTGAGAAATCAACATTTCACTATTTGTTGTTACTCCTGTTGTCACAACTGATGTTACTCTGCGAGACAGTTTTGTAATCCATGAAAATCCATCTTTAACCATCAAGATATTCCATGGATTTGGATCAACCAAAATCATCGTATATGAGAAGAGAATCTTGGAACCATTGATAAGATTAGTTTGATTAGTTTTGGACTATTAGCAAAAATCTTTTAATTATTTACTAGTTGATTTTTAGTTTCTACTTATTAGTAAATTGTTGTAACCACAAGAGAAACTTGTGGATCTACATTTATTGTTTTTATTTTGTTTTTTAGACAAAATCATGTATAAAAGAGAGTGCCTTATTCGTTCTTTGGGGGCACTCTTAGAGCAAATGTCTAGAGTATGATGGAATTAATCATATTTCTTTGAGATCTTGTGTTAATGTAGATTATAGCTTTGATATTTCATAGTATGTGTAATTGTTACATTTTCAATTCTGTCATTTCTTTTGAGCATAGTATGGTTTCAATTATTTTTTTTGTGTTCTAGATTAGTGGAAACACTTTTTTTATGAATGCATGGAGATCGAGGAATAAATATTTTAGTTCAATTTATTTATTTATGTGTGTGTGAGAATTTCCTTTTCAACAATTTCCTTTCTGTCAAATAAATAAAATTTACT
This sequence comes from Picea glauca, assembly GCA_000966675.3. Taxonomy (NCBI): domain Eukaryota; kingdom Viridiplantae; phylum Streptophyta; class Pinopsida; order Pinales; family Pinaceae; genus Picea; species Picea glauca. Next base: position 234,989 of record JZKD02S1735104.1, read on the forward strand.
TTCTTCAATCCTGCAAGAGTGATTTAGCTTATATTTCCTTGTGTGCTATGTGCTTCTAGTAAATTCCCAAAGGTGGTTGAGAGTAGGGGACTGGCATAATCCACTGCTTACTGATCCACACGGGTGGTTGAGAATAGGGAGTTGACAAACCCACCACATTCTCAAGTGATTTACTTTCCTTTCCATGTGCTTTCACTTCTGTAAGAGTGGTGTGCTTTCTTTCCTACAAGTTAATATTTCCTTTTTTTTAATCTATTTCCAATAGATAGATAGACCCTCCCGATATGTCAAGGAGTGTAAAATAGAGTAGATTTCTTTACTAATCAACTCTTATTGTGTGGTGTGATTTACTTTCCTGAAGTGTGTTATTATTTTCTTCATGTTGTGTGTTGATTAATTGGGTTAGTTGTCATTGATTTCAACCCTTGAATAAAGTCCAGTAGTGAATTTTGGTAGCACAAAGGTTTGGGTAATGGACCCAAGTTTGTTTGATGGATAATGGTATGCATTTTAATATATTTGCAGGTAAGACTATCCTACATGGATAGTGCATGTCATGACATTTGCGGTGGTATGTGTAACATCACATAAATCCTCACAGTTAGAGAGTTATGTCCATGTGAAGTTGGAGAACCCTCATGAGTCATCTAGAAGCCCCAAAAGGTCAAAGTAGTCAAAGTGTTTGCAAAGAAGAAATTATTTAAATAATAAAGTGAAGTGATGAGTGTACTATAAGTTAAAGAGGATTCAAATTAAATTATTTAAATAATAAAGTTAATGGAGAAATTACTAATTATGGAAATTAGTTAAGTTAAGTGGACAAGTGGTTATAAGTGGGTTAATCCTAAAATAAGGAAAGTGGGTTAAGATGGTTAAAAGGTAACCCCTTGAGGATGGCACATGAAAGTATAAATAAGAGGCAAGGCTCTCTCATTTAATCACACTTGAACATATTGAATATCTATTGTTTTGTAAGGATTATTGCAAGTACTCATTGATACATCTGATGTTGCGGAAGTCTGAGGTAGCACGAAGGGTTGACTAAAAAAGTTTCAGAATTACAATGAATACTAAAAAAACCTAATTTATTAGGTGTAAACAATCTAATGGTGTATTAGGGTGCGTACATGCGTGGGATGGAAGTGTATTAGGGCACGTACGTGAGGGTAAATCCATAGAAACTTGAGAAGCTAAATATGTCAAGGTTCTAGATTCTGAGATCAAGCTCCCAGGAAGGTCTACAGTGAACAGATACATCAAATCTATCCACTGGTTCAAAAGGTATGTCTTATTTCTATGAGTAGTTAGATTTTTATGTATGAATGAGAAATAGTTATGGATATTTGAGGATTATCCCTAGAGGGACTAGTGACTACATGGGATCTTCTGTATAAGTTAGATTTATAGAAATATAGTGCTGGTATAACCAATATTTATCATTGATTGAGGCACATCTTTTATTTCTTGGCATATGGCTAAGGGTTTTTGTGGTACATGGTTGAGAGCTTGTATTTGTGAAGTGGTTGATGTATTGAGAGGTTGAATATGAAGAAGGGTCTAATGTCTAGATCATGTGAGGGTTATTATACTTGTTCAATTATACTTGTTCATTATTACATACACTTATATGGCACATGACTAGAGAGAGATATAGAGTTTTTGGGTAAGGGCTATGTATGAGGATGCATGCACAAGGTACAATTATTGTTTGGATACAGTAACAGGTTGCATATCTATGTGGAAGAATTTGTAGAGGAGCAGAAGTTTCCAGAAAAAATAAAACCCTAGTTTTTAGAAGGTATACACAAGCTTCATAACAGACAAGACATGTACATACGTGGGCTGTTGTATAAATAGGGCACGTACATACGCATGTTGCATAACTACAAGTCGTGTATCCCTAGTTTCAGAAGGCATACTCAGGCTTCATTATAGAAAAGAAACATACATACGTAGGTTATTGTACAAACATGGCATGTACATACATATGTTACAGAACTACAGGTTGTGTATCTATTGTATTTTGTTTGATACATGTTTATTTTAGGTACAGGTTGATTGCAGGGCAGTAGTACAGGTTGGATGAAGGTCAGTGGTACAGGATGATATAGTTGTGCAGTGGTTTATCTCACAATGATAGCGTGACAGTGGTTCCATCATTCTACTTCTATGTCAGTGTGGTTGGATGGGGAAAGGACATGTAGTTGTAGCCACCTTCCGGTTGTAGTCAAAGAACATAAGGGGTTGTAGCCTCCTTCTAGTTGTAGCTAGAGAATTTGGGAGTTGGAGTTTCCCACGGGTTGTAGCTTGAGAAAATAGGGGGTTGGAGCTTCCTTCCAGTTGCAGTTGGAAAACAAAGGAAGTTGGTACTTCCAATGAATGATATTCTTAAATACATATACGAAAAAGAATTATGTGGTTTTCTCTCGCTTTGGGTTTCCATGTAAAAACAATGGTGTATTGTGTATGTGTATGATTTCTCATTTGTTCATTGTTTATTTACTATGAAACTATTGGATGATAATGCTACAATGATATAACACTTGCATTTTGTGGTGAAAAGGATTGAATTTCTCTATTACTGATTCACCCCCCCCTCTTAGTAATCCAACAATTGGAATCAAAGCAGGTTCCTTCAAAAATCAATTTAACCACTGAAAGGTAGATCATGGAGAGAAACAACATGTATAAAAATGGAATACCATGGTTTGATGGACATAAGTATGCATTTTGGAGAAGAAGGATGAAAACATATATACAGGCACGAGGATTTGAAATTTGGAAATAAGTTGTAGATGGATACAAAGAACCAGCAGTTCCACCGACAAACAAAAGAGCAATAAAACTCGGTCAAGATAATTCCAAAGCCACAAATGCACTTCTGAATGGTCTTTGTGAATCGGTATACACAAAATTTATACATTGTAAATCTTCTAAAGAGATTTGGGACAAGCTTCAAAATATTTATGAAGGAGATTCAAAATTCAAAGAGGCAAAGCTTCAAACTTATAGAGGTCATTTCAAACAAATAAAGATGAAGGAAGATGAGAATATTGTAGCTTACTTCTTATGAGTCTATGAAATAGTAAATGAAATCATAGGATTGGGAGAATAAATTAAAGAATTTGTAATTGTTCAAAAGGTGATAAGATCTCTTCCTATGATATTTGATCCTAAGATATCATCACTAGAAGAAAGAGAAGATATAGACTCAATAGGCATGGAAGAACTACATGGAATATTCATAGCATATAAAATGAGAACTGAACAGGAAAATCCATATATAAAAGAAGCAACTTTCAAAGAATCCAAAAGGTCAAATCAAAAGGGAAAGAAAAAGGAAAAATAACATAGCAACAGCAGTGACATCTCGGAATATGATGAAGAAGTGGCCAACTTTGTTAGAATCTTGAAAAAGGGAACCAACGACAAATATAAAGGTAGGATTCCATTGATTTTTTTAATTGTGATGGTATTGGTCATTTTGATAACAAATGTCCTCATAAGAAAAATAATAGGAATGATGAAGATTACTCAAATAGAAAACAAACATATAAAGTAAAAAGAACCATAAAGAAAACTTTCAAGAAAATATTTTGCACCAAAGAAGACATATCCTCATCATATGAAGATGAAGTCAGTGACAGTGAGACGGAAAGAGTTATATTCATGGTAGTAGAAGACTATGATAAAGAAGACACTGAAGAAGAATATGAAGAGGCGGAAGTTTACTACCGAAAAGAATTTTTGACTACCATAGAAGTTATAAGAAGAGAAAAGAAGAAAAACAAGAAGCTACAAGTAGAAATAGACAAGAAATAAGATACTCAGGAACTAGAACAAATTATCACAAATTTGAAGGTTCAAATAGAAGAAGATAAAAGAATTGAAGAAGCACTCAAAGAACAACTAGAAGAAAGAGACAAGATCATTGGAAATTTGGAAGTAGAGATTGTCACATTAAGAAAGGATATTCAAAAGAAAAATATGCAGAACAACTCAAACGTTTTGGATGACATTATCAAAATTCAAAATCCTCATCATGACAAGTGCTAACTTGGATACAATCAGAAAAAAAAGGGATCAAGCTCCAAAACAACAGAACAAGAAACATATCCAGAAATCTATGCAGAAACAATCAAATAGGATAGGAAGACCTACAAGGAAGATTACAGGGACACTCCTCCACCAAGAAGATTCATATTTTAGAATCAACGACTGACAAATGTAGATAGGCCTCAGGAAGAAGAAGGATTCATAAGAGTAACTCCTTTCACAATATCTTCAACTCCCAAGTATCAAACTATATTTTTTGGTTTATGTTATGCATGCAATAATTTTGGACATAAAGCTATGAATTGTAGAACTAACAACAAGAACATAAACAACTTTGAAACTCATACACAAAAGGGTTATCCAAGAATGCCTAGTGAAACACAGAGAACAAGTTACAACAGGTTTGAATCATTGAGCATTGAAGTGGAATGCTACAAGTGTAATAAATTTGGACACATGGACAAATATTTCATAATAACAATCCCTCCTAGAGAACCACAACAGAACAACAACAATCAAAGATAGGAACCTCAGAAGAGAACATGGATAAGAAAGAAGAATTAGTATAGCAATGAAGAATGCACACTCGATATACAAGATAAGCAGAAGAAAAGTGGTTGGTATGTTGAAAATGGTTGTTCAAAACACATGACATGTGATAAACAAAATTTTGTTACATTAAGAAAGGAAAGAGATGGATTAGTCTCCTTCGAAAATGATGATTCAACTAAAATCATTGGAAAACACACTGTCAGAATTGGAAACAAGAATACCAAGGAAGAAAATGTTCTACTATTAGAAGATATGAAACATAATATTCTAAGTGTTATTCAAATGTGTGAACAAGGTCATAAAATTAATTTCAACTCACAAAAGTGCGAGATAAGAAAAGAAGGTTTGAGAAAATTGTTACGAGGAAAATCTCTCTATGGCTAGGGTAAACCACAACAGATGGAAATGACTACAGAAATCATCTCTATCCCAAAAACATGCTATATAAACCAATATGAAAGTTAGATAAGAAATAGGCCTAACTCGTTCAAATGTTCAATGAATTCCACTGTTGAGCACTTGAACCCAAAGCTATACATCTGCAACTAGTTCTCTACAAACAAACAAACAAAGCATGTGGTGATAATATAAAAGGTTAGCATATTAGATAGAATAATCCATTAATAAACATAACGAATACGCCCATGGATAATAACTCATATATTTGCAAGATATCAATTGGACGGGAAAGGAGTATTTCTATTAATAAAGGATTAGTAGAAGTGAAAATATTACAAACTTATGTGTCAGCACAGTTCAGAACCGAGAAACTAAGTTCCTTCCAGCTGGGCCTCCACCTCTTCAATCCTCCACCAAAGGCAAGCTCATAAGAGAGAAACAATTAGGTTCTGAATCAATAAGGGAAGCACTTTGGGGCTGAACATTGTGTTCACACTTAAAGGAAAAAGGGATGCAGACTCAATATGAAGTAATAATTTCTCCAGAGTAACCTTGCTCTCAAATTTGAATTCTTTCTCCTTTTCCATAGCTCAGAATTGGCCCACTTATAGCCTTCAAAATGGAAATGAAGGGATGAGTTAGAACATTTCCAGTATATGGAAGGCCAAGGAACAAAGATCTCATGTAATGACATGGAAACTCGACATTTAATTTTCATTTTCTGGAACAAATATCGATGTATGTGGGTTGTAGTGGAGCAGCGTGCATATATGCATGTTGTATAGTGTGCAAGATGCGTACATGTGGAAAATTATTAATTTTTGTCTCTGGATTCTATCAACAGGGAAGATAAGTCTACATAAGGAAATTGAATAAGGCCCTCTGTGCAAGATTTCATAGGGTGAGGCAAATCTTGCTATAACAAATGCCCCCTAATGTGTGAGGTCAGAGGAGTATTTGCGATGGGTGAAATAAATTATAAATAACCTAGAAGTGGAGTGGTAGGGGAACAACTAGACAAACTCATTTCTCATTACATTATGTACTGACTTTGCATACATGGTTGCCAATAAAATTACACTGCATATCCATGTGAAAAATATACCAAACAATTGTATGTGGTCATGAATAGGCAAATACAAATGCGGTTACATGCCAATAGTTGTCATAGTCATGAACAAGGCTCAATATCAAAACCAATCTGAAGATATTTGTATACCATGGAGTACAATGTCATCTCCCATGATCACTGAATTCATATAGGTACTGGTTCAATGAAAAGGAAGAAACAACTCAGGAAAGTTGTGACCACATAGTGATGTCTTCAAGTCTTATACACAATCCACCAAGGGTGCAAGTCTACATCATGTGAATAAAGGAGTTGAGGTCGAACACAATGAGGCATTGTTTGATTACCGATCATTGAGGTATACCATTAACAAACATGAGACAACATACCGATAATGAAAGTAGGTATCAAGGCACCAAGTAAATTCTTACAAGTGTGAATAGAGGAGTTAGTGTCAAAAACCAAAAGAATCCATCGATCAGGAGACATTGATGTATTCCCAAATTTCGATGGCGAGAGAGCCTTCCACTAATGAGTGCAAGCCTCAAGGTACCCAAAAGACTCTAGGTCCCATTTCCAGAATAAATGAGCTGAATTCGATGGAAGGAGACACGTTGAAAGGAGAGCATTAAGGAATCTCTCATCAGTCAGCATGAGGTACAAAGAAGGAGATTTATGATTTGGTGGAAATCAGATGAAGAACATGTTCATGAACCAATGACCATGTGCATGTTTCACGTGTGCCAAGTGAAAGGGGTACATGAAAAAGACCCTATGAATAATATCCATTGATGAAAATTGTTGACAAAGGAGAGGAAACCACCAATAAGGATAATGGCATCCAAGACACTGCACAAATCCTAATGTGTGAATAGATGTCTTATCTTCGAACACAAGGGAAACCACCCAGTTAACGACCAATGATGAAGTTTTGATTATTGGGTTCAATTTTACCAACCAATGATAGAGGTAGGGCTAGGGTGCATGATAAGACTTGCAGTATCATGTGATTCTGAGACAAATTGAGGGTATGGCCGACACGCAAAGTCAAGAGTTCTGAGGAGTGGCTGACATAGGTTGAAGGACTTCCTTTGAACAAGATCATGAGACATATGGAGGACTCCTATAGCATAGAATAATGATGAAACCATGAGATACAAGAGGAATTAATGAAATTATCTATAGGGACTGGAGGAGTAACCAGTCGGTAGAGAAGACTCTATAACGAGATCAACTTCCTAAGGCCATGTTAATCCCAAAATTATGATGATGAATAGACTCTATAACTTTGTGATCTATTCAAAGGTGACATGACTACTGCCAACATAAGATAATACTCCCTTCTCGCCCGTGTTTTTTTTGTTTTTTCATAGACAAATGAATGCTATGATACAGAGGAGGAAATGAGTGTCGCAAGTAAGCAAAACTAGTTCCAACAGTGGAAGGTACCTATTCTCAATGCATGAAAATGCATGCGGGAGATGGACATTTGGGGGAACGTTCCCTCTAAGGTATAGGCTATCAAATTGCGAAGGATATAAACAAGGCTCTACTTGGTTGAGGATGAAAAACTGCTAAGGAAAATAGTTTATAATGCAAAGAGAGAAACGACTATAGGCTCAATACTGCAAGCAAGGGCATGAGATGCAATCACAACTTAATGACAAAAAATGTCCTTTTTTATGTATTTTAGTCTACTTGGTGTGAAAAAGGGATAAAATTGTGCCAAATAGACGTCTTTTCAAATCCAATTTACGAGTGTGAAAGAGACAATTTCACTCGGCAATTTTTTCGCATTTTGATAGCGAGTTGGAAAAGAGATTAACTAAGACTCATGACCTTTCAAGTCCAATTTTAACGAGTGTGAAAGGGATAAATCACTCGGCAATATTTTCTCTTTTTAACAAGTCCGAAAAGAGATTAACTCAGACTTGTTTGGGAGTCGTCAAGGTATAAGTTCATATGTTTATGAATGAGAAATGAGGCTCGACATAAATTCATGTACAATCTTTGGGGGACTCCTAGTCCTATCGAAAAAATATTTGCATGGGCACCAAGTGAGGTAGGGGACCTAACTAGGGAACCCATGTTTAGTAAGTCTCTACCACTTGCTAATGACACGACTTATAGTAGATGGAAGGTTCTGTGTCGCAACAAATGGGTTCGTACCTAAGGCATAAGACGTGATAGTTTATACGATAATGAGAAAATGGATGATGGAGTGGATACCTATCCTATATGTTGGGTAATGAAAATGCATGCCCGTGATGACAAATGACCAACATAACTTTGAAATATGCAAGAATCCCTGGTTAAAACTACAAAAACCAACTCGATCCACCTTTGTATTAGTCCATTAGGTGAAAAATGGCTTAAAACTATATAAAGTTGGTAAAAATAGTTTATAAATAGTAGAAAAATAAAAAAATTACTATACCATTTTGATTTTTTACCCAACTAGTGCAAATTGGACCAAAATACCTCTGAGATTGAAACAATGATTGCGGGAGTATCAGGAAATGAAATTATCAATCGTCTGTACCAAGTAGATATACTTCCCTTCCTCTTCAATTCTAGTGGATTAAGTTTTTGAATTAGGTTTCACATTTTTAGTTATTGAGGGCGCAAAATGTGAATTTTGGTGTAAGTGTGTTGTCTTCAATCAGGTTCTTCAATCAGGTCGCGTATACGATGAGGTATACCCTCTTGTGTAAAATACAAGAAGAGTATTGCAAGCCCTACACATGACTTTAATTGAAATAAGCCACGTACAATCATGCAAACAATAATTTTTAAGGGTTCTAACTCAATTTTTGATTTGTCGTTGGCAGGATGGTTCTTGAATGGAGAGAAAGAGAGCACGAGGAGGTCAATGTTGTTATAGATCAAGATCCGGGGGCCCAAATGGCCTTAAAGTGATGTGGCTTGTATAAATTTTGGGTGCTCAAAGGAATGAGATCCCAAGTGAGGTTGCTCGAGATGCTTGTGGGGTACTAGGACCCTGAGAGTGAAAGATTCAACCTCGATGGGTAACCATTGAGAATTGAAGTAGAGGATATTTACTTTTTGACTGTTCTATGATGTTGGGGAGAGGTTGTAAACCTCAAATCATGGGGAGCAGGGAACATAATGAAAATATAGGAGTACATTGACACCCATTGTGTATAAGGGACTCCTAAGGTGGGGATTCAACTCCCTATCTGGGAAATAAACAACCTGAGTTTGAATATTATTGTGCTCGTATTGATCAGGATCACAGGTTCAGCCTCATTGCACCATGCATCAAATCCGCTCATGTTCTATGCAGTGCAGTGTATGAGACCCACAGTATATGATTGGTGTACCTCACTAGTGGAAAATATGAAGAGCCGATTGACATAGTGCAAACAGGGGAGTAAGAGGAATTTTGGTTTTTTCTCTATCCTATGCAGTTTCTTTTTCTATCTGGTTCCAAGTTTGGGACCTAGAGTCAAGATTCTTCCTAGAGGACCTCGTGATCCATCCATGGCACTATGGACCAAGGTAATGAGGTGGCAGGGGGGAGGTAGTGTGTTGACTCCATACAACAAGGATTTCTTAGACTGGTCGCAGCGACAAGTCATTTCCCTAGATGAATATCCCTATGTAGGGATAGACTTCCGAGGAGATCCAAACATGCCACTTCCACCAGGTTCTGCCTACGGTGACATAGGTATGCCAAATGTTTTTAAATATTTCATTTTTTTGTATTTTCGTATGATTGAACAAAAATATTTTTGGATGGTTCTTAAGTATTAACTAGACACTTGTGTAACACATACATGGGTCCATGACGGTTGGAGGGTTTTCCTCAACATCGATGAAGAAACCGGGGAGATGAGGCAGTGGGAGGAGAATCTGAGAGAGTCCTACAAAATGTGCAGGGCAACCTGTTACATTTGACTCACAGGATTCCCATGATTCAGGTAGAGGATCTACCTGAAGCCATGTAGCGACAGGTGGTTGGTGTACCTAGAGCATGGTTGCGACTCTTTCGACATCTCGCAAACATGGTAGTTTGTTATCATGACACACATATGGTGCCACATGTGTAGATGTCGTGGATATTTTAGTACCAACTGTATATGTGTATTGAGGCTATTAGCCCCAATTTTGTACTATAAACACCATAGTTTTTGAAATATATAAAAAGGGATCTTCAACTTTACTTATATTTTAGAATGTGTACATTGATGAGATGGTTTTCTTTTCTTTTAATTATGTGACAAATGCTAATCTAAAACGAAATTAGCATAAGCGTCGAACATATGATTAGAAATACTATTAATATGATAATATGTAATAAAATCAAACTATCATTCTAAACAATGTACCTGTAGGAATCGACGAAGTAAAGTAGGATCATGCATGCGATAACTGTCGTTCAACTGGCATACTACTAACTGGGAATCCAGGTGAACTTCTAAAGAACGAATACCATGTGAGATAGAATCGTGCAAAATCTCTATAACGATGCTATATTTGGCCACATTGTTCGTGGATGGCCCTATGCATACGCCACCTTAAGACAACAGTAGACCCTTCGGTGAGTGAACCACCCAAGCGATGGAAGCCAAGTTCTGTGGATGATGACTAGCTTCGTCTGCGAATCCTAGGTAGAACAAAGACTTCATTGACATCTGCCAACAAAGGAAAAACTCGATAAGAAAGCTGAAGATAGAAAGAAAGGGAAAATATATATACACTAAATTACATTTAGTATACAAAGAGTTACGCCCAAGCTTGGGGCTCAAGCGTAATAACTTTTCAATTAGAACCTGCTTCTGGGCTCAACCAACTTATTCCCTTAATAATATTCTAACTCATAGGCTCCTTTTTCTAGAACACATCACACGATATAAGGACCGTGCCACATGGGTTTAAACTTGCTTGCTCCCAGTGGTTCTTTGTCTTGATCATACAAGAAGACCAAGTCACCCTCAGCATACAACCGAGGACAGACAAAATTATCGTACTGGACCTTGACACATCTTTTTTCTCCTTGATAGCTATAGAGGCATCTCGATGCTACTCATCAAGACTCTCTAAGTGTACAAGGCATCGTTCGATATTGAAAGTGTCAGGTAGGAGTGCGATTGCCAACTTAAGAGAAGGTATTTTGCATTATATAGGTAAAATAGACTCTACACCATGTACTAACTATAAAGGGGAAAATCCGGTGGCAGTCTTGACAGAGGTTCGGTATTCCCAAAGTGCAGGATATAGCATGATGTTCCAGTCAGACTTACTCTGACTAACCATTTTTTGCAAAATGGTCTTGAGAGACTTGTTGACGGCCTCTACTTGTCCATTTTCCTAGGGGTATTAAGGAGAAGAATGACCATGTCTAAACCTTATCTTAGATGTTATTTCTTCCATCATTTTTTTCTGAAAGTGATTGCCATGATCAGTGACAATCTCACTCAGGATACCGAATCGGGTGATAATTTGATTGAATACGAAGAAAGCGACAATATTACCATCATATTAAATTGTAGGCATGGACTCAACCCACTTATTAAATTAGTCGATTTCCACGATAATGTGTTGATGAACCCCAGCTGAAGTTGGGTTGAAATCCATGAAGTCCACCCCCCACTTGGTGAAGGGACCGACGATAATGAATCGGTGAAGAAGGCCTAGATAAGAGAGCATTTTCTGAGTGAACACCTGGCAGGAGTGAAACTTCTTAACTGCTTCAATACAATCTTTAAATATAGTAGGCCAGAAATAATTGGCTTGCAAAATTGTTTGGATTGTCACAAGCCCAGATAGATGACCACCAAAAGCCCCACTGTGGAAATCGTTCAGGATAGACTCGACCTCTCCGCGAGTTAGAAAACAAAGAAAGATATTGTCTATTCGTCGGCGATACAAAGTGTCACCAACGATAGTATATTTCTTATCTTGTTATCTTACACATCATCGGTGATGTCGTTAGAGATGTTGAGGGAACTTCAAGGTTTGAATATAGAGAACAATGTCTCCATACCAGAGGTTATATGATGAGACAAGAAAAATTTGTTCATCTGCAAATGAATCAACATGGATAACATCCTCATCTAATCATGGAAATCGGATATTAACTATGCGAAGACTAGGGATTTCTCAGATTTCACAGAAAATAAATCGATATCAAACTCTTGTAAAATGACAATCCATTTATTATATTTTACCCCTATGATATGCCTAGTAAGGACGTATTGAAATGGATTGACATCTGAAACCATAGTAGTCTTGCAGATTAATATGTAATGACACAAACACTGGATTGCGTGGACGACATCCAAAGCTAGATTTTCTACTTGAGAATAATTAAGTTCAGGACTGGCTAAATTCTGACTAAGATAGTAGATGACGTGCTCATGGAGATCATTATCTTCCTAAACCAAAACCATAGCAATCGTATCCTCATAAGTAGTGATATAAATCAAGTAATCTTTGTTGTAGTCAGGAGGCTTCAGCAGAGGTGTCGATGCCAATGCTTTCTTCAAAGAATCAAAGGACTTCTGAGCTCTCTCATACCAGATAAAATGGGTTCCCTTCTTCAAGAGATGCATGAAACCCTTAGAGATATTGGCATAATTCACTATAGATTGACGAAGAAAGTTAGCTTTCCCATGTAAACCCTGAAGTTTTCAAATCGTGTGCAGGCAAGGAAATCGAAGTATTGCATCAACCTTTATTGGATCCACCATGATCCCAGTCTTAGAAACTAGAAAACCCAAAAGATGACCAGACTTATTGTAAAAGATGCTCTTGTGAGGGTTCAACTGGATTATATAGTAACACCATATTTCAAAAACAAGTCGAAGGTGTATATTGTGATATTCTCTCTTGTGAGAGTGAGTAGAAATATCATCAAGGTAAGCTTCGACTATGTGCTTCAGATCATGAAAATTGAAATTCATGGCAAGTTGAAAGGTTTCTCCGATGTTTTTAAGGCCGAAAGGCATTTTTCGGTATGCAAAAGTACCCCAAGGAAAAATAAATTTCATCTTGTGTTGATCCTCAAGTTTGATTTGGATTTGGTTATATCTTGAAAATCCATCCATAAATGAAAATACTTCTCTTCCTGCACACTCGTCGAGGATCTGATCGATGAAAGGTGTCAGGAAGTTTTCTTTAGTTCAGGCCCTTTTCAGGTCAGGAAATTCCATACATACATGGATGGTTCCTTGCTTCTTATCCACCAGAATGGGTTTTGATACCCATTGATTCAAGGGAACTAGGTAGGTGAATCCAACATTAAGTAGCTTCTCCACCTCTACCTTAATAGCAGGGGCCTTTTGGGGATTTACTACTCTAAGAAATTGCCGAATAGGTTTAGCATTCAGATAATTTATAATCTCACGTTTGATGATACGAGGTTCGAATCATGGCATCTCTTCATATGAACAAGAAAATACATCTCGAAATTCCTTGAAGAGTTCAGTGTAGATCAGGATTTCTTCTGGCGAACAATCTGCACCGATATCTATGTTTTCAACCCTGCCAGGGGTACGAGAGATATCGATCGTGACAGTAGGATAAATACTCGCCATGTTTCCTTTGGAAGAAATTTCATGCATATAAAGTGGAACTATGGGGTGACCAACTATCTCACTCAAAGTAGATCAAAAGTCGTCTTGTTCGATTCTTTCAAGCTTTGGGAGAAAATAAGAGTGGTGATGCATATCATCCCAAGATTTTTTATACTATTCATGGATTCTATGATAGATTTTTCCGAAGGAAAAGTACCATCGAGGCAATCATGTGAACAATATAATGAAGTGGCCCACATGGGCCTAAGAACGAGATCCTTCTCGTTCGTCGGTGAGGTAACAGGATCGGGATCGATGGAAGAGTCAAGAACAACTCGATACACAATATCCATTACCGATAGTGGCATGGCCATTCCAGCATGCAACTGACCTTCACAATATTAATTCAGGGAAGGTAGGGTCCACAGATCACTAAAATAGGAAGTGCGTAAAGGAATGAACCTCTTTGTCGAGACAGGCCTAATGGACATGGCGTAAACGTGGTGACTCAATGTCGTGAAGTCAAAAGTACCCATAAGGGAAGAATACATTCTGACACAAATATTCTCATTTATTGACTGAGAATTGTCAATCACGGGGATCGACGGTTCAATAGATGCATTAGGACTAGAGCACGCAAAGGATAACTGATCGATCGTCATGATATTTCCTTCATGAGGAAAGAAAAGATTACAAAAGACAGATGATACTACGATGATCATGGCATAAGTCCAATTGTGTCCTAGTAACAATTTATAATCAAGAGTTGCATCAACTACCTCTACTTCCACCTCTATCATATTCCCACCTAAGTGGACCAGAAAGGCAAGGAGAATACCGTGAGGATGAAAGGAATGACCGTCAAAAGAATTCAACATGTTTGATGACTTGGAAAGAGTTAGAGAACTGAGAGCTTTCCAATAGATCAAGGACATCACACACATATCACCACCTTCATCAACAACCTCACGTTTGATGGTATACTTTGGGTACTCCACGTGGATTTGGAAAGCCACATGGTAAGGCAAGAGAGGCTTCACATCTGAGACATCAAACTTGATAAATTTTGAGCCATTGGGTTCTAGAGATCCTAAAGTAGAGAGTAAGGAATTCCTCTGTGAGGGAGACATCTGGAGTACCTTCAAAGCTGACATACAACAAGGGGTTTGACCAAGGTCATCAAAAATAGAGTAGTTCTAGGCAGATTTAGCATTTGGATTATGGGTAGAGAACTTGAGTACTCGTTTCAAAATACGAGGCAGTGCATCTGGTTTCTCAATCTGTAAATTCGTCTCTGGAGGATGAGGAGGAGATTTTAGACTAGGAATAGCTTGTGAAGAGCTATAATCTCAACCTCAAGTAGCTACATGAACTTTTGCATCTACCATATTGATACATAAACAATCTCCATCTTGCAACGACGGGTTTTGACTCCCACCAGTTTCATTTTCGACATTTGAGGAGATCGAGGCCATGTGATGATTATGTGGGAATGGATTCATCAACATGGTGGGCAGTAGAGATAATAGGCTCACAGCTTCTGCAAGTTTGGGGCATAAATTGGTAAGGTGATCATCTGTGCAAACCTTACAGGGAAACTTCACCTTACGTATTTCTCGTTTTCTCTCTCCAACATTATCAATCTTCTTCTCATTATTACCATTGTCCTTGGTTTTATTTCCATTTTCCCACCTGTTGAGGGGTCTTAAAACCCTTTAACTCAATAGCAGGAACCAAACCTGCCACCGAGGCCCAATTAGACTCTGCAACGTTTAATAGTGAAATGGTTCTCCACATTTTGCAATACAACCAAAATAATCGATGGGCTTTATGCTTTCTTGTGAAGGTTTTCTCCTTTAGTTTGGACGTTATCCTTTTTTTTTGTATTTTCTCTTAGGTGGGACTGATATGAGATAGGGACGATATAAACCAACCAGGCAACAAAATGGGAACAAAATTTAACTACTGGAGAAGAGGTTGAGCTTGGGATAACCCTTACACTCTATCATGCAAACAATGATCGTCAACCACAAGCCTAGTATTAATACGTTAACCGTACGAGTATTCCAATTACCGACTGAGATAGAATTTATCAGAAGAAAATATGCATGTGATAAACAATGATAAGTAAAATAATTCACTCAACTCTAATCATCAATCACATAATAACATAATGATTAATCTTCATCATTAAAGAAAGAACTGTAAAACATTGCATCAGATAAACTATCAATAAATTTAGTAGCTCTTACTCATTACAACATCCATTCATGAGACAAAATAAGAAATAATTCTTCTCCACATCCAATCATACATGCATTTGATGAAAACATAAACTTGTCTCTGGTCCCAAAAGGACTTCTCAATTAAAGGAAGCTCCAAAATAGTTGTTAACAAAACCAAAAATGAGAGTTTCTTACAAAAACCATCGACCTTTTCTAATAGGTCGATCCCCCTATTTATAACATACTACTAACTAAAAATAACTACTAGAGTGCAACTAAGTAAAACAAAATTGCCACATGGCGCTCTCTTCTAACAATTTTCTAAGAGTGATCTCAAGATATCACTTAAGTGGGTAACTCTTCTCGTACTCCGACCACTTGATGAATATATCCTCTCATGTGTTGGCATACAAGAATCTATGTTGTTCCATTGGGGCCAAGAAAACTTCTCTTATCTCCACCGCTTGCGCCTGATACTTGACTATACTGATACTCAACTGTTGCAACACAGCCCGAGCTTTGATCGGGTGCTCCATAAACTGTCGCACCTTTTCTATCACGGTGTTTGACACCTTTTTTATTTATTTAGCCCACAATGAATCCTACTCGGCGTGCGACTTGACTATATCACGCAAGTCGATAAATTCATCGGGTGTACCAAACTTGGGGAGTTATATGTCTTTCATTAACCGATTGATCTTGATCCAATTTTTCTCACACTTGGCCCATTTTTATTGAATTTCATGGTGGGGTTCCTGGGACATTTTAACCCAATACTCAATCGATTTCCTTATGCGTGTGACGTTGCTTTCCATTAGCATCTGGATGTCATTCTCTTCGGCATCTTGTCCCTTTTGCACCATGTTGATATATTTGATTCTTTCCATGGCTTGTTGTGATTTCTCGTACCACCTCTCCATATCTTTTCACATTGCAAGTGCCATGAGGGTGTCTTCCTGAAGCTCGACTATCCTTGTAGTGGATATGTGTTGTTCATCTATAAACTTGTTGTATGTCTCCTTGAAGTTGCTCCTTAGGTACATTTTGGCCTATGTGGTGTCCTGGTAGTATTTCTCCAAGTGGTGCAAATGTTCCAATTCCTTTAGAGAAGAGACCAAATCCTCTTCATCTCTTTTATCTCTGTCTAGTGTGGCATCTGTGATCTCCATCCCTAAGCTAATGAGTTCGGATGTCTTAGCATGCTCGATGTTGATCAACTTTTCCACTATGGTGATGAGGATGTAGCGATCCAAAGTGATCCTCTTCTTGGTGGTTCTCTAGATGATAGCCTTCCTTTTCTAATCATAAGCGATAACATGTATGTCATCTACTTCATCCATGGGTTCACAAATTTGATGATCCACCCAGGTGAGTGTGTTCCCCAGATTCCCGATGGTATGTATTTGTTCAAGATCGGATTCTTGAACTTCCTCCCTCTATTTTGAAGGTCTGTCTCATGTTTGTCGCTCATCGGGGAGTTGATTATTAATTGGAATTGAGGCATCAGGGGTGGGCTTGATACTTACTTGAGCATAGGTTGTTGAGACATCGATTTCCTATTGTGAATCTCCTTCATTTTGTTCACCCTCCCCTGGATCATCCTTCGAACTTGTTGGAACACTTTTAAATTTATAAGCCCAAAGCTTTATCCTATCCTTTCACTTTAACTTAGAAGACGATTTCCCAAAGATAAATATTTCAAATTTTAAGCCTTAAGGCATGCACAAGGTCTGTCATCAATTGAATTCTCCCATCAATCGAATAGTCCCTTTTTCCTGAACATTTTGGAGCCGCCTGAATGTTAAGAAGGTCAAGCCTCTAGAGACTGCTTCAGAGTTTCCAGCTTCATAGTTTCACTCTTTGGGCATTTCACCATGTAGAAACTGCAAAGTAGCGATAGTCAAAAAGTGTCCAAAGGGTCTTATTCGTCACACACATATGCCTCCCTAAGCTCTGACACATCATTATGGGTAATGGCTTGTCGAAACGGTAATGAAGCTAATTTTTCCAACACGCAAAACGGTAAATACCTAAATTCTAAGATTCAATTAAATATCAAATATTAATTTCACACTTTTGGAGTTTGGGCATTTGCCATATATCATATTCTAAGTTTACGAAATCCAAACTCCCAAAATGCCTTAAGCATTAAGCAGAGTTAATTAAATATTAAAGAGAATTAGCAAATAATTAATCCCTGTTTGATTTCAAGTTTCAGAAATCATATATTGAGCTATTATCGGATATCCCGAGGGCTAAAATCCCGAAAAGAATTAAGGTTAAACATGATTAGTTAATGGGCTAAACACTATTATCTCATGTTAATTTTTTTTCGTTAAATCGTAGTTCTGATAAATTCAAATATTATTCATCAAATATCTCGATCACGAACCATGAGACATTAATGGAATTTATAATAAGTCTACAATAATGATTTCAAATAAGATCTCAGACCACCGCCTAAATCTTTTTATTAAGGAGAGTGAATCCATTATCAGTAAAGGTATACTCAAATTGATGAACTGAAGGTGAAAAATATATTGAATTCTGAATTCCATTTGCATTTTCACATAGCAAGCTTTAGTAAGATAAGAATTTTGTGCATTTCCTGTAACATGTAACAGAGTTTCAAGCTTGCAATATCATGGCTCCACGGAAAACAACTAAAGTGTCTGGTGAAAGATCGAACCCAAACATAGACGTCCTCTCAGACACTTCACCCAAAACCATAGATACAGTGAAAACCTAGACACAGGTATTTGATATTCTACAATACAAATTGATCAACTTCCCAAATGATTTGAGTGACAAGGTGACTGAAACCCAAGCTATGAGATACAAATATGTTGCTCAATCAGATCTACATAAAATAGCCACGCAGCCAAGGCTCATGCCTTTTAATGATATGATTGGTTGGACACTGGAGAACATCGACATATTGACCAGGAGCATTTGCAATTCACAAAAAGGTCGCAGTTGGGTCTTTCCGACCAGATCATTTTCAGGAAATGTACAAATTATCCACAATTCCCAATTAAATTTATAATGCCACTTTCCTAACAGAATTTGACAAAAATGAATGTGCGCAATATGGAAATAACTTACCTGACTTGATCAAGGATTGGTGCTCACGTCTTGAGAAATTTAGAGAAGACACCCATGGTGTGTATGTTGTTGCATCAATAGAAACTCACATGATGTATGTAGCCATGATGTTATGTAGACTTTTTGGGAAGGAAAACTCTGCTCATTTCTTATTACTATGGGTACCAATCATGCATACAGTAGCAGAGGGGTATTCCCTTGATTGGGCTAAAATATTATCAGACAATTTGGTCAAGGAAATCACAGAATATTAGTAATTGAAAGCCAAAGGGAAAACTGCCCCATTTTACATGTCGACATACATCATGGACATCATTTGTTTTATGACCCCATTTCCTTTGATGGGTAGGAGCTGGACTCCGACCAACGTTGAACCAATACATTTCTATCACTCCAAGATGTGGGAGGATAAAGAAAAATATTTCTTCTATGAAATATGCAACTATGTGGTGGTGTCGATGCATATCGCTATACATGGTTTCCCACCTCCCAAGATTTCAGACAAGATGGTGGTCAACCTAGGAAAGATAGAAGATTGGTACATTGAAGAACATTTCTCTTACAAAAGGGTTTTTGGATGTTTTGTGCCTATTCATGCCTTACCAATGTTTCTACTATATCAATTGGTGTGTTGAGATGTAGCACTTCAAAATGTGCTAGGAGGAATCGGTAAAGAACTAAAGGCAACACATAAAAAAGTGTGGCCCACCTTTCCTTTGCAGGTTGATACTTTCTCACTGTTAGATTTCAGCCACTCAAAAGTAGAGTGCACGACCCTAGAAGACATTAATCTTGTTAATATCGAATTCAAGAAACATGATCCCCAGAAAATCATCGGAAATCACATGGATTTTTACAATCTAAAGAGATACGATCATGAATATTCCCTATAGGATGAGATATTCTAAAGAGCCATATCTTTTCAGGAAGTGTTGAGCTGAGTCCAGACTCTGGATCCAAATTTTTTTGTCGAGTTCTATAATTTTCAGAGACATCGAACAAATAGTATGCCTAAAGTCTTAGAGGGAGAAGTCCTGACATATCTATCCACACAGGAAGTTGCGAACCAGAAGTTAGAAACAAGGAGTTCCTTTGGATGAGACATTCAGGAAAATTTGGAGAAAACAGATGTTTTGACATAGAAAGAAAATACTGCGTCATCAAATCAACCTAATGATCAAACGAAAGATCAAGCTGAAGTTTTTATTAAAAAGGGATAGGATGCATCGTTGTATATACCAGAAATGTCGGCTACTAATACATCAGGACAAAAACCATCCACTGAGATAGGAAGCCCTATCAAATCAGTCACACCTTTACAGTTCAGTCGAGGAAGCCTGACTGTTGAAGTAGTATTTATAGAATATATTACCACCAAAAGGAAGGTGCAACTATTAAGAGGAACAAAGTTCTATATGATGGACATGCCTTAGAGGAGGAAAAATTTTCTATGGAAGTGGTAGGCACATTGGGATATTTTGCCACAACAAATCCGTATTCAGTTGGGAATCTGAAAGAACAAATGAAGAATACATATTTTTTGGTGATATAGTTGCAAAACCAAATGAAGACAATGGAATAGAGTGTAAGAAATGAGATGAATAGGGGTTTTGAGAATATTAGAGCATGTGACAGAAAGGAAATTCAACAACTCAAAATCAATCTTGATGAAATGCATAAAACTTCACAGACAAGTAGAGAACTGGCCATTCAACGGGGAGAGTTGGTCAAACAACTACAAGATAAAATAAACTTGACTAAGAACACGACAGTGGATATGGAAGTTTTTGAAGCTTAGACATTGGAAGTACATGAGAAGCTGGAATCAACTCAACAAAACCTTTTTACTAAAGTAGGAGTTGTTCAAGATTTTTATCCAGTGGTAGACCATTCTTTAAACAAAATTTACATAAAGGAGAGAGAGGGCATTACAACTCGATATACATTCCAGGATGTCATTTTATGAACATCAAAGGACGAAGTAGCTAATATCTCTAGATTGTCTCTTTTGGAGCAAACTCAAGGTGATATAATACTAAAAACCCGGGAGGCCAATCTAGTTGAAAGTAAAAGGTTAGATAGGGAAGTGAAGAAGGCTTGTGAAGAATCATTTTCTTCACTCGACAAAGATTCATTGGACATTGAAAGTGATAGTATTTCTGAAGCCATGGGTCAAATTAATATAACAAGAAATCAACTCAGTTCCAAGACTAGCATGGAAGAAGCCCAGGCCGCGATCCAGAAATTGAAACAAATTGACATTATCAATATTAACAAGTGGATAGTCAATCCTAGTTTACGACTACAGGATATATCATCAGAAGTAAGGAAAATGCAGGATAATCTACCCCGTATAGAAAAGAAGCTATATACTTTTGAGGTGAATGATATTACAGAACCTTCCATATTAGTGGTATAGTTCGTAGGAAGGTGTGTTCAGTGTATTGAACAAGGGAAATCCAGCACATCTGGAAACAAATGAGACAACGTGTGCATACCATTTCCATAGGTCATGATTATAGGCCAGTTGTTTTTGCGCTGAAGGATAAGAAAAATAAATGACTCTGCCAACAGGCAAAGATATAGAGAAGATGCAAATAGTAACTCATCGAATTTTATATATTGTAATATTTACTGTTTTTGAATTATGAGAATTCCAACCGCTTAGGGTTGAGAACATTTTTGTATAAATACATAGTTTGAAGACTTAACAAAGTTTGCTTCTTTCTGGATGTAACAGATAAAAATATCCTTTTGTGAGAATTAATACAAGTGTAGACTGAGATTCCAACCTTTATGCAGTTTGAGCTATGTGTCTCTCATGCATCTCATTTTTCTATATTTTATTTATGTCATTCCTTGATAAGTGAGTGGTTGAAATTTAGTACTAATGCTAATGCAGTCACATTTTATTGGTTGTTTGATAAGAAAGAATTTTTTCCTCTATATTTTCTATAAGTAAATACAAGACTTGCGAGCTACTTGGATTACTGTATCGTATATCCTTTAAAGGGTGCATTCTTTATTTTCTTCTACTGTAAATAAGGTAAGATTCATCTTGTATTGATGCTTCATTTTGTTTAACAATTTTGTAAGTTTCTCCCACATCATTTGATTTTATAAATTTACTCAGATGAAAAAAGACATCCTCGGTCTTGTCCTATCATTAATTTCATTTGAGTACTAATTCGTATATAACTAATGGAAGAAAAATAAGCTTTCAAAACTTTCCTTTATATTCATGATGCTTGAAATTATCCTTTGAGCCTTAAGTATAATCTCAAGAACAACATATTTTTGGTGTCGTTGCCGGGGGCGAAGAAATCAAGTTATTTTTCCATGGGAGAACAACATGGTAAGTTTCTCTCTTTGATAGTGAACAAAGATTGAATACAATAATAAGGCTAATTTTTTATCTTTCACTTGGTGACTCCACTATAGATAAACTGGCATTCGGTAGAAAGAATTCTAAGAAGAACCTAGACGATCAACATAATACACTTGTATCTGATCCTGAAAAGATTTTAAAAACAAGGGGATACCTCAAGCAGACTGCTACATCCACAAGTAAGGTTTACCAACCCAAAACTGTGCAAAATAATGCTAAGGTTCGTCTTGAACAATCATTCCCGCAAGAAAGTTACACACAAAACCACTTCGGAGATATATCAACTGATAAACTTAAAGCTGAAACCATAAACCCCGAGTTGTTTTTACCTGAGATAAAAGTTGAGACCGATTCGACCTCCCCCTTTACTAGTAAAGGTAAAATATCCCTTTCGATACCCACTCTTATTGATATTTCGCTGGTCCCTGAAGTAAAGGTTTCATTTCCCTGAAACTCTGAGGAGTATATCTCCTACCCTGATTCAACTCCTGTCGATTCACCTATCTATACATCGTGTAAGTCTGAAGAAGTTAGTCCATGTTTCTCATTTCCTCCTCTTCTATACTTTGAGTCTCATAATGATCATTTTCTAGATTCCCCTTCACCACATCCTGAGGAAGTTGAAAGGTCATCGCTTCGGTCCTTAGAAGTTTACGAAAACCCTCTTTTCAACTCTTGAAGCTCATCCCCCGATTTTCAATGGCTACGGTTGGAGATGGCCATTGAGGTGGTGCCTCCAAAGGAGGTGGTTGTAGAGGCGGAGGTGGTCAAGGACCACCCCCATCCCCTAGGATTTTCACTAAGGTAGCTACCAAATATGCCCCTTTAGTCCTTCCTCCCGTACTTCATTACCTACCTTAAAATTACATGAAAAATTTACCAAAGTTTATAGGGGAGGGATATTTAATGGCAACAGAACACATAACTTTTTTCGATCAATTCGTTGATATCCTTGGTATCGAACATGAAGACGTATACTCCAGGCTCCTATTGAAATTTTTTGAGGGGCAAGTAAGGATCTAGTTTAGAGGACTTCCGGTAGGATCCCTGAGGTCTTACGATGAGTTAGAAAATGCTTTCTTAAGACAGTGGGGAGAAAAGAAAGATCACTTGTGAATCTGACAGAATTTGGGGCTCTGAGGAAAACGAATTCAAAGATAGTCCTAGAATTCACCAAGAGGTTTAACAAGATATATCATAATATCCCAGTAGAATTTAAACCCTCTCAACCCGCAGCTAAAGTGACATTCGCAGGGGATTTTGAGCCCGACTTTGCCTTACTTCTAATTGAAAGAAGATCTTATACCCTCACGGGGATGCAAGATGATGCCATAGAAATCGAGTCGAACATGATGGAATTAGTAAAACTAAAATCCAAGGTTGAAACATAAACTGAGGAAACCAAATGATTCAGAGAACAAGCAAGACCCCAGATCTAGGAGGTCCTTAAAGGAAAAAATGGATGATATGTCTAAGACAATCAAAGAGTTATCAAACAAAATCTATAGAATGGAACTAGACCAAGCTAAGCCTAATCCTTTTGCTAGAAGATATTTCAAAAGGAATCCCAACCCCCAGATCCAACAGAGGCAAATGAAAAATGAAGACCAAAAGATCAAAACCCATTTTAAAATAGAAAACTTCATGCAAAGTGATGACATGCAAGACTACGAGGGGTTAGATGAATATATAAACAATCTCAGTAATGGCGATCGGGAACCTCACCTAACCAGACAAGATTACGGAAGATCTTTAGACCAATAACAGTTGTTTGGAAATGAGGAAAGCATAAATAATTTGGGAGAGTCTGATTATCAAGGAATCGTCGACTCTATAATGGTCGAGCTTCAACAGAAATATAATTTAGGTCCTATAGATAAAAATTATACAATTGCTCCACCTAAGAATATCTTGTCGAGAAGCAAAACAAATGAGGTAGCTGAACCATCCACTGAAATGCACGCTGCCAAAAAAAGAACAATTGAAACGCAAGTTGCCAAAACAAAGAAAACTGAAACAAACACAACATAGACTAACACGAAAGAAAAAAGAGAAACAAAGATCCCAACCAGAGAATCCAAAAAGACAATTGGAAGTTTCCATTTGGAAAGAGAAATTAATAAAATCAAAATTCCTATACCTATGGTTGAACTAGAAAAACATTCGATGTATAGAAAGAAAATTGCCAAGATGATAGATTTCTCAGATGTTGAAAGTCATGTGAATGTTATTAATTTAGAAGATAATAGAACTGCTATAATGTTTGGTCCACATATTGAAAATGACAAAGATTTTTTCCCTCCTTTTTATATTATGCTGACTGTGCATGATCACCTACTCCATAACTGTATGTTATATTCTGTACCATCCCACAACTTAATGCCCAAAGTTATTATGGAAAAACTAGGTCTCGAGGTTACTAGACCATACAAATATCTATATTCTTTTGACTCAAGAAAAGTTAAATGTCTTGATATGATAAAAGATTTGGTGGTTAATCTTGCACAGATTTGGTATTCTTATGGATGTAGTCGTTGTTGATGTCCCTGAAAAATATGGCATGTTGCTATCCAGGACTTGGGGCACCAAACTTGGAGGATCTCTTCAACTAGACATGACGTATGCTACGATCCTGATTTTCGGTGGACAATTCACCCGTCTATACAACGAGACAAGGTTGGAATATACTGTAAGTGACCCACATAACCCAAATAATTACCTGGTATATGTCACCTATCAAGATTTAGGAAACTGCATATTATCAATTGATGACGGTTTTGATGCATGTATAGAAGAAAGTTGTACAAAAGAAGAAAACAAAAAAGAAAAAATAGAAAAAACAAACAAAAATGTAAACAGTGTAGGAGTTTGGAAGATGTTTTTTGATGGTGCTTCATCCCGATAAGGATCCTGAGATGGAGTGTTGTTTGTGGTAGCTGGAGATGAATTCATTATTCCTTTCTCATACATATTACAGTGGGACATCGATTATACAAATAGCATATGCGAGTATGAAGTTCTCATCTTAGAGGTTGCCCGAAAGTTGAAAATTGAAAATCTAATAGTCTATGGTGATGTAGAACTAATTGTAAAACAAATAAGGCAACAGTAGCAAGCCAAACATCCAGACTAAGATCCTACAACAACTGCGCCTGGGATTTGATAGACAACTTTTTCTCATCGTTTAATATTCATCATATGCCTAGGGTATAAAATCAACAAGTTGATTCTCTAGCGAAAGAGGCTACTACGTTTATTCCACCTACCATTCTAAAGATAAAGTATCACATAGAAATGAGGCACGGGCCTTCAATACCAAATAATGTTCAACACTGGTAGGTCTTCGAAGATGATGAAAATATCAAGCAATTTCTAGAAAAGATGGATGAATTTCCCAAAACAAACAGCGACCAGGAAAATCAAAATGACCCTACTTGGATCATGCAGAAAGATGAAGATCCTCAAGAGTTCCAGGATAAGATTTCTAATCATCGCATGTTGGTGATGAAAAACAATCAGATCCAAAAGGGTCTGATTCCTCTAGAAAGATTATTTGATCATGAAGGTATACCCCTAAAGTCTACCTTGCAACCTTAGCTTAAAGAGGTTGAGGATTGTAATATAGGCACTGTGGAAACTCCTAAACTGGTCAAAATATCTAAATACCTTATACCTGAAATGAAAATTAAATATGCCGAGTTACTCAAACAATACAAGGATTTCTTCACTTGGTCTTACAACGAACTGAGAACTTATGATACCATTGTCATCGAACATAAAATCCATTTGAAAAAGGGCATCAAACCTTTCAGGAAGAAACTCAGACACATAAATCCTATACTCCTACATGTGATAGAAAGAGAGGTAAAAAATTTGCTTGATACAAAGATTATTGTTCCACTCAGGTATTCTGAGTGGGTAGCTAACTTAGTTCCAATCAGGAAAAAGAACAGTGAAATCAGAATCTGCGTGGATTTCAGGAATCTAAATAGATCATCCCTTAAAGACAATTATTCACTATCTAAAATGGATCACGTTCTGGAAAAAGTAGTCGGGGCTAACAAAATGTCGATTATTGATGGATTTTCAGGTTACAATCAAATTGCGGTTCACAAAGATGACAAAGAAAAAACCGCATTTACCACTCCATGGGGTACTTTCATGTAAGATAAAATGCCTTTCGATCTGATGAATGCAGGGGACGCCTTCCAATGAGCGATGGACATCACCTTTTTTGGTGAGAGAGATAAGATTGTCATTATTTGTCTCGATGATTTAACTGTTTTTTTTTAAATCTGATGCAGAACACTTGGTACACCTCAAACAAACATTTGAAAAATGCAGGAAATTTGGTTTGTCACTCAACCCTAAGAAATCACATTTTTCTATGTAAGAAGGTAAACTCTTAGGACATATAGAATCCAGAGAAGGAATCAAAATAGATCCAAAAAGAGTTGAAGTTATAGATATAATCAATATTCCTAGGAATAGGAAGGAAATCCAGTCTTTTCTAGGAAAAATAATTTTTTTGAGAAGATTTATTCCAAATTTCACTGAAATTGTTCAATTGATTATAGATATTCTAAAGAAAAACAACGAGTTCAAATGGACATCTGAAGCTAAATCATCCTTCGAACATATCAAGAAGGTGATAGGGGAAGCACTGGTGCTGGCCATCCCGGACTACATGAAAGAGTTCATGATCTTTTCATTTGCATTAGAACATACTATTGCATCCATACTCTTATAGAAGAACGATGAAGGTTTCGAGTAGCTGATAGCATTTTTTAGTAAAAGTATTAGAGACACATAGTTGAAGTATGATATATTGGAAAAATAGGCTTACATGATAGTGAAAGCCCTCAAATATTTAAGGACTTGTGTGCTTCATTCCAGAATAATTTCCTACATACCAACCAACTATGTGAAAGATATGTTGGTCCAACCAGATAGTGACAGAAAGAGGGGTCGATGGCTAGCTAAGATTCAAGAATTATACCTTTAGGTAAAACCAACCAAGCTCGTCAAAGGTCAAGGCCTGGCTAAGATATTAGTCGAATCAAATTTCAGAGAACTCGGAATAAACCATGTGCAAACTTACAGAGAACTTCCAGATATAGAAGAATTTGATGTGTAGACACCTGCAACTCAGATTCAAGAAAAATTTTCTTCCTCTGCTTGGTATGGCGACATAATTTCACATCTCCTGACTCTTCAGTGACCAAGTGATATGAATCCCTCTAAAGTGAGAACATTGAAGCTGCACACGGTAAAATATTGCATCATTGACAACCAACTATATTGGAAGGATCCCCTTGGATTTTTATTAAGATGTCTAATAGAATCCGAATCAAAGAATGTCATAGATGAACTTCATGAAGGGGTGTGTGGAGGGCACCACGCCTGGAGGGAAAAATCCTATAAAATACTAAGAGATGGATACTATTGGCCAAAATTGTTTACTGACATGAATACTAAAGTCAGGGCCTATAACTCTTGCCAAATATTCTCAGGCAAACAAAAGATTCCCACACTACCCTTGATTCCGGTCAAAATAGAAGCTTCATTTCAATAATGGGGTCAAGATTTCAACGGAGAAATCCATCTGCATTCAAGTGCACAACATAAATGGATCTTAACCACCACTGACTATTTCACTAAATGGGTAGAATACATTCCAACACAAAATTCTATAGACTTAGTGGTGATCAATTTCTTAGAAGAAAACATTTTATCTAGATTTGGCTTCCCCCAGAAGATAGTTATTGATAATGCCCAAGCCTTCAAATCCATGACGATGGTCAGTTTTTGTCAAAAGTACAATATTGTACTAGGAAATTCCACAGCCTAATTTATCCTTAGGGAAATGGATTAGCTAAATCTTAGGTATGAAGTGGGATGCTAGAAAAGAAGACATAGGAAAGTAAGGTAAGTTTGACCACATTTGGTTTGGCCCCTTCAAGATCATGGCTTCCAAGGGAAAGAACTCATTCTTATTAGAAAACCTCGATGGGAAAATCCTTAATGCCCCTATCAATGGGCGTTACCTAAAGAAGTTCATGTAATGAACACATTCCAAATCCCCATTGTATATACCGGTTTGAGTTTTATGTTTTAGTTCTCAAATTTTCATTTCTTTGGCAAGTTTTTACGTTCACTGTAAATAGACTAGTTTTGTTGATTTCATGAAAACATAAATATAAAAAACGAGTAACACCTATCGTTTATTTTTTGTCAGAATTTTTTTCAATTTCTCATGTTTATTTCTATGCATAATAATTTTTGATAGTTGAGAGATAAGGATGTATCATAAACCAACACTCACTTTTCATAACATTGGCTTTCTCTCAAAATAGGTGATAAATAAATGGTTTACTTGGTTGAAAATATAAATAAAATCTTAGGTATGAACTTCTACCCTACTGACCCAAGCTAAATTTTCAAGGGGATCTCACTAAATATGAAAGAAGTATCATCCATATAAATATTGTCACCTGATCAACAACCACAGGAATATGAGAATTACAGCCTAATCCTAAAAGTCTTCTCTGAGTTTTGATAAAATTAAAATTAAAATAAAAAATGAAATAAAATTTATAAAAAAGAAAATAAGAATAAAAATACCTTAAAGAAAATACGAGAATTAATGAACAATCTTGTGTGGGATTGACCTTGTTCGCAACAGAACATTTGCATATTCTTTCTATTTTATCCTTCCCATCCTCAAGTTTTATTTTCCTATGATTCTCAATACCTCTCCCTAGTCTTCATAAAGACAAAAGACTTCACCTTAACTCCGAAAACTCAAAAACATGTCTTCAAGATAATGTTAGGAGAAAATTTAAACATCCCTTTCAACTTAACTGAAAGAAATTATTTTTAGGTTAATCCTAATAACTTTAGCTCTCTTATCTAGTTAGAAATTGACTAGTTCACTCAAGGTTGATCCCTAAAATTTAAAATCCCCTATAAAATCTTCTCAATAGGTGAAGATGTATTGAAGTTTGAAAGAAAATTAGTTTCAGAGTATTACTAAAATATTATGACAGACCTTTCCTTTGAATATCTTAAATAGATATCATCCCTTGTATGTTACATATAGATTGAATGCCCCCACTTCATGTATAAAATATAAGACAGATGGTGAAAGGAAATTCATAAAATGATTTCCCCCATCTAGTCCAAGGAAAATGGTGAAAGGAAATTTGAAAAATTGATTGCCCCCATTTTGCCCAAAAAAAGAGATGATGAAAGGAAATTCATTAACTTATTTCCCTCATCTCAATATTTAAATGATAAATTACTAATTGAAGTGGTGAAATGAAATTCAATGGGAGAAGTAGATAACTTCACTGGGGTATTGAACAGGCTCACTGGTAGTGAAGCAATGTCTATGATATATGTATGGTTGTCATATGTATTTACATGATATACTCTGACATCTAATTCTTTTTCAGTAATATTTACATTCTGAACCAACAAGGGACCCCCCTAAGAAATTATGTTACATATACTCGACCTTGATGTGAAAGAAATCGATCAAATATTGACATTTTGTCTAAAGTTACTTTGATTATATTAATAAAATGTGAATCCAGTTTTAAGAAAGAGAAATCTCAAATAACCTAACTGAAGGTCATGATTTTATGTGTTTTAAAGGTTTTCTAAGTTTCGGTTGAAACTATTTTTCTCAGTATGATTCTTTCCCGAATGTGTTTCATAGAAATGAAATAATGACTCCATTTACCCAATAAAGTCACTTGGTATACAGTTCTTCCATGCCTCACAGCGAGACATGATCCCCAGATGGAGCCTATGTTGGAACACTTTTAAATTTATAATCCCAAAGTTTTATCGTATCCCTTCACTTTAACTTAGAAGATGATTTCCCAAAGATAAATATTTCCACTTTTAAGCCTTAAGGCACACACAAGGCCCATCATCAATTGAATTCTCCCATTGATCGAGTGGTCCCTTTTTCCCGAACATTTTGGAGCTGCTTGAATGTTAAGAAGGTCAAGCCTCTAGAGACTACTTCAAAATTTTGAGCTTCGTAGTTACACGCTTTGGGCGTTTCCCCATGCAACAAATCCAAAGTATTGATGACCAAAAAGTGTTCAAAGGGTCTTAGTCATCATACATGTATACCTCACTAAGATCTAACACATCATACATGTATACCTCATGTTAATTGTTTTTTCATTAAATTGTAGTTCGGGTAAATTCAAATATTATTCATCAAATATCCCAATCGCAAACCACTAGCCATTAATGACATTAATAATCAATCTACTACAATGATTTCAAGTAAGATATCGGACCATCGCCTAAATATTTTCATTAAGGAAATTGAATACATTGTCAGTAAAGGTATACACAAATTGATGCATTGAAGGTGAAAAAGATATTGAATTCTGAATTCCATTTGCGTTTTGACAGAGCAAGCTTTAGCAAGATAAGATGTTTGTGAATTTCCTGTAATAGGTAACAGAGTTTCGATCTCGCGATATCATGGATCCACAGAAAAAAGATAAAGCGTATGGTGAAAGATCAAACCTGATCTTAGATGATGCAGGAGCATCGTCAGCAAGAACGTGTGGCAGGATAGCTTAGCGCCTGGGAATCATTTCAGAATATCAAACGTTGGGAGTTACTGCGAATATTTTGGAGCTAATTGGAAAAACGAAAGAAGATCAAACACTTGGGAGTGGATGATCACGAGTGATCTAGGAGTTTCAATTTGAGTCTTGAATGTAACTGAACTTAGGTAGAAGTTATAGTTTTTTTTTCGTTTTCTGAGTAGACGATGTAGTCAGGGGGAACCCTAAGGACCCTCTAAGATAAATAAAGGTTTTGTACGCCCAAATGAGGCTACTGTGAGTTAGTAGGAATTTTCTAAGTTTTGAGTTATTGTTTTGATATTAGCTGTATCCATTTACTTTTGAATGAATATGATAGAGGAGAATTGACTCAAATGCATAGCACTGTTACCATTTGTAATTCTTTGTTATTATTTTTTCATAAATGAATGAATTTCGTTACGAATGGATGAAACTGTGAATGTTAGTATAAGTTTCAATTGTTTCTCTTTTGTTAAGTGAGTGCAAGGTGTCCACATAGAACGCAAGGAGTGCATGACAGGATTTGTTTCGATTCCGAAGTGAAGAAGAGATAGCACAAAACTTTTCCTTTGAAAGGAGTGCAAAGCAACTGCTGCAAGGTGTGAACAGTCACCCGCAAGAACCAAGTCTTGCGTAAGAATCTGCTGCAAGGAGTGCACAGATTTGGAATTTGGCTAAGTGTCGAAGGGACTCCATAGGAGTCAGAGGAGTGAAAGGTGAAATCCCAACTTGATCATAGCCATTGATCTGAGGAAATATCTGGGTCGTTGATCTAGCCCCATCCAATTTCGGATATTGGGAGAATGGAGGTAAGGAGACTCCCAACCACGAAACGTGAAATAAAAAATCGATCTAAGCCATCAGATCATGGGGAGTCATGAGTCGTCGATATGATGCTCATAAATATCAGGAATCAAGGATCGGGAGAACATAGGTGAACCAACCTCCCAAGTCACAAAACACGAATCGCGACTTGATCGTAGTCATCGATCGAAGGAAGATTGTGGACTGTAGATATAATCATATCAGGAGTTCCTGATATGTGAAATCCCAACACATTTGATATTTGAACCCCGGGTCATGACCAAAGGTCACATTGAGGGAAGATAAGGGAGGATCTAGTATACGCTAGGGTCCTGTCGGGGTTTCAGAGGTCGAAATAATCGGGGTGATTCACATGCAAGGACCTGACGCGTGAAATTGTGAAACTCCTTTTGGTTTAGGCTCATGGTCACAACCCATGGTCACATGAAGGAAACCCACGCCTAGTGCTTGTTCACGTGGTTTGAATTGCACAGAGGACCTATAGATGTTTCATGAGGATTCCAGCAAGGAATCAAAGAGCTATTCCAACTCAAAGATTTAGAAGATCCAATGACCAGGATGTCAGCAGACCTTGCTAAGGTAGGGACACTGCATTAACAAACATCCTCTCAGACACCTCACCTAGAACCATAGATACAATGAAAACTTGGATGTAGGTATTTGATATTCTACAATATGAATTGATCAAATTCCCAGATGATTCGGGTGACGAGGTGAATGAAACCTAGGCTATGAGATACAAATATGTTTCTCAATCAGATTTGCATAAAATATCCACGCAGCCAAGGTTTGTGCCTTTTAATTATATGATTGGTTGAGCACTGGAGAACATCAACATCTTGACCAGGATCATTTTTAATTCAAAAAAATTTGCAGTTGGGTCTTTCTGACTAGAACATTTTCAGGTAATGTACAAATTATCCCCAGTTCCCAATTACATTTATAATGCCACTTTCCTAAGGGACTTCGACAAAAAAGAATGCGCACAATATGGAAATAACTTACCTAAGTTGATCTAGGATTGGTGCTCACGTCCTGAGAAATTTAGAGAAGACACCCATGGTGTGTATGAGGTTGCATCATTAGAACCTCAGATGATGTATGTAGCCATGATGCTATGTAGACTTTTTGGGAAGGAAAACTCTGCTCATTTCTTATTACCATGGGTACCAATCATGCATACAACAGCATAGGGGTATTCCTTCGATTGGGATAAAATATTATCAGACAATTTGGTCAGGGAAATCACAGAATATCAGTCATTGAAAGCCAAAAGGCAACCTGCCCCATTTTACATGTCAACATACATCATGGACGTCGTTTATTTTATGACCCTATTTCCTTTGATGGGTTGGAGCTGGACTCTGACCAACACTGAACCAATACATTTCTATCACTCCACGGTGTGGGAGGATAAAGAAAAATATTTCTTCTATGAAATCTGCAACTATGTGGTGGTGTTGATTCATATCACTATATATAGTTGCCCACCTCCTAGTATTTCAGACAAGATGGTGGCCAACCTAGGAAAGATAGAATATTGGTACATTGAAGAACATTTCTCTTACATAAGGGTTTTTGGATGTTTCGTGCTTTCGTATGCCTTACCAATGTTTCTACCAAATTGATTGGTGTGCCGAAAGGTATCACATCAAACTGTGCTAGAAGGAATCAATAAATAACTAATGGAAGCATAGAAAAATGTGTGTCCCACCTTTCCTTTGTAGGTTGGTACTTTCTCACTGTTAGATTTCGCCCACTCAAAAGTAGAGGTTGCGGCCCTAGAAGACATTAATCTTGTTAATATCGAATTCAAGAAACATGATCCCCAGACAATCATGGGAAATCACATGGATCTTTAAAATCTAAAGAGATACAAGCATGAATATTCCCCACAGGATGAGATATTCTGAAGAGCCAAATCTTATCAGGAAGTGTTGAGCCGAGTCTAGACTCTAGCTCCAGACAAGTTAGTCGAGTTCTATAATTTTCAGAGACACTGAAGAAATAGTCTTCCTAAATTCTTACAAGGAGAATTCCTGACATCTCCAACCACACAGGAAGTTGCGACCCAAAATTTAGAAATAAGGAGTTCCTATGGACGAGACATTCATGAAACTTTGGAGAAAAATGAGGTTTTGACACAGAAAGAAAATACTGCATCATCAAATCAACCTAATGATCAAACGAAATCTCAAGCTGATGTTTTGACTAAAAAGGGATAGGATGCATCATTGTCTACACCTGAAAAGTTGGCTACTAATACATTAGGACAACATCCATCCACCAATATAGGCAGCCCTATCAAATTGGTCACACCTTTCCAGTTCAGTCAGGGAAGCCCGAATGCCAAAGTAGTATTTATAGAAGATCTTAATCCTATTTTGGTTGAAGAAATGCCCCCTTCCAACTTATTCTTCAGGAAGAAGAGGAGGGATATAGTAAAAAGAGAAACACACCAAAAGGAAGGTGAAACTATCAAGAGGCAAAGAGTGTTATATGATGGATAGGCCTTAGAGGAGGCATAATTCGTTATGGAAGTGGGAGGCACATTGGGAGCTTTTGCCACAACAAATCAGTATTCAGTTGGGAATCTGAAAGAAAAAATGAAGCAGAAATATTTGTTGGTGAGACAGTTGAAAAACCAAATAAAGACAGTGGAAGAGAGTGTAAGAAATGAGATGAATAGGTGTTTTGAGAAGATTAGAGCATGTGACAGACAAGAAATTTAGCAGCTCAAAATCAGTCTTGATGAAATGCATAAAAATTCACAGACAAGTAGAGAACTGGCCATTCAACAAGGAGAGTTGGTCAAACAAATATAGGATAAAATAAACTTGACTGAGAACATGACAGTGGATATGGCGGTTTTCCAAGCTCAGGCATTGGAAGTAGACGAGAAGCTGGAATCAACTCAACAAAACCTTTTTACTAAAGTAGGAGCTATTCAAGATTATTATCGGGTGGTAGACCATTATTTAAAAAACATTTACATAAAGGAGAGAGAGGCCATTATAGATCAAGATACATTCCATGAGGTCATTTTATCAACAACAAAGGATGAAGTAGCTAGAATCTCTAGATTGTCTCTTTCAGAGCAAACTCAAGGTAATATAATACTAAAAACCTGGGAGGCTAATCTAGTTGAAAGTAAAAGGTTTTCCAAGGAAGTGAAGAATGCTTGTGAAGAAACATTTTGTTCACTCGACAAAGAGTCACTGGACATTGAAAGAGATAGTATTTCTGAATCCCTGGGTCAAATTGATATAGAAATAAATCAACTCAGTTCCAAGACAAGCATGGATGAAGCTCGAGCCATGATCCAAAAATTGAAACAAATTTACATTATCTAGATTAACAAGTGGGTAGTCAATATTAGTTTATGACTAGAGGCTATATCATCATAAGTAAGGAAAATGCAGAATAATATAGCCCATATATAAAATAATCTATATACTTTCGAGGCGAATCATACTACAAAACCTTCCAGATTAGTGGTACAGTTTGTAGGCAGGTGTGTTTAGTGTATCAAACAATGGAAAGACAACACATATGGAAACAAATGAGACAATGTGTGAATACCATTTACACAGGTCATGATTAGAGGCTAATTGTTTCTCAGCTGAAGGACAAGAAGAAGAAAAGTCTCTGCCAGCAGGCGAAGAGACAGAGAAGATGCAAATGAAACTCATCAAATTTTAAATATTGTAATATTTATTGTTTTTGAATTATGATAATTCCAACCTCTTATGGTTGATAACATTTTTGTATAAATACATAATTTGAAGACTTATCAAAGGCTTCTTCTTGCTGGTAACAAAGAAAACTCTCTTTTTGTGAGAATTAATACAAGTGCAGACTGAGATTCCAACCTTTGTGCAGTTTTAGTTATGTGTCTCGCTTGTATCTCATTTTTCTCGCTTTTCTTTATGTCATTCCTCGATAAGTGAGTAGCTACAATTTAGTACTACAACTATTACTGTAGTCACATTTTATCGATTGTTTGATAAGAAGGCAGTTTTTCCTCTGTATTTGCTATAAGTAAATACAAGACCTGCGAGCTACTTGGATTACTAGATATTATATCCTTTCAAGGGTGCATTCTTTATTTTCTTCTACTATAAACAAGGTAAGATTCATCTTGTATTGATTCCTCATTTTGTTTAACATTTTTGTAAGTTTCTCCCACATCATTTGATTTTATAAATTGACTCAGATGAAAAAATACGGCCTCAATCTTTTCCTGTCATTAATTTCATTTGAGGATTAATTCTTACATAACTAACGGAAGAAAAATCACATTTCAAAAATTTCTTTTATATTCATGATGCCTGACATTATCCTTTGAGCCTTAAGTGTAATCTTAGGAACAAAAGAACTATCCGCTTGGGTTTCAGTACATTGGACAACTCAATGTTTAAGACACTCTCGACTTCTTGTTCATTCTATGGGAGCCCCTAAATCTGAGAATTGAGAATTGGGGAAAATGTATTCTCTGGCTCCTTTTCCTCTTCAATATGCACAGGGGTCACAAGGGAAACCTTCGGGCTTTCATCATAATCATATATTTTTATCATCTCTCTTAATGGGTTTGACGCACTTGTCCTCCCTAATGTTCTGACTATCTCTGGCTGAGCTAAAACACCTTTCGATGATCTAGCCGATGGTGTTCTAAATTCAGGGTCATCTAACCCAGTAATTTCATCAAGTGCTATGAATTCAGGGCCGCTTGGGCCTGTCTAGATTCTATCTGGATTGTCTACAGGGAGCCCTGCCATTTTTATGAGATCTGGATCATCTTGTAGCTAATAAATTATCCATTTTTCATGATCTAACATGGGTATCCCCTTCTCCCGCACATCTTGATCCATGGGGAGGCCTCTACCTTGCACAGTGGTGTTGAGGATAAGATATGAAATGATCTTACTCAAGCATTTTCTGACTTTACTTGGATAAAGAAAAGTAGATGGGAATATCACCCTATGTTTATATCCAACAAAAAGAATAACATCCTAACTCATAAATATAAATTACGAGTGCTTAGGCTAGTCTTTTATCAACAAAAAGCTTGTTGGAAATTCACTTTTTATGTAATTTTCTGAATAAAACAGTTCTTGAAATAAGTGTAAGAATAGAAGTAAAGACACCAATATGATAATCAAGATAGATGAGACATAAAGAAATCCTTTATTTCATTCCAATTCACCAAAGAGTCATTTTCTTTACAAAATCTCATACATAAATCTTGGACCAAAGTCAAACTTAGACATCCCCGATGGAACATACAAAAGGACCTATGACAGAAAACGAAAACTGAAATCTAAAATTTGGATTAGCTTGCCATAGATTGCTTCCCACTCAAATCTTCAGAATATCCTTTATCAGTCACGAAAATTAATTCACAAACAGACAAGTCTACATAGACTATCAAAGATAGATCAACACCTCTGAAAAAAAAAGTGTCTGAATGATTTGATTCAGCTCTGAATATTGGTGTCTATAATAAGACCTTGTTACCACAAAAGAGAATTAGGCTTTGATGAATATATGAATGAATGAAAACTAAACTATCTCAACATAACTCAAAGAGAAAACCTTAGCATGCTTCTGCTTCTATCCTCCTCTTGTTCCTCCCTTTCTTCCTGCTTTTAACAAATTAGAATTGGTTGAAGTAGTTGAACCAACTCATTAGTTAAGTTAATTAAAAAACTAAACTAACTTTATTTAGGGGGGAGAGTAATAATTATAATTACGGGTCATAATTAAATAATAACTAGTAGGTGGGAACCCTTGTGAATCCCTTTAGTTCATAACAATCATAGCATAACCATTAGTTAAGAAAAACACACCTCCTTGTGTCTTCCATCAACATATTCACATTTGGTAATTTATACTCATGAAATTTGAAATTATTTCAAAAATAATACTCATATATCCAAAAAATAAACATGTTGTCCAAAAATCCCTGAGTCAACTGTCATAAAACAATATATATAATAAAAACTCAAAAGCCATATTTCCCAATCTATGATGCAACCCTTCCTTAGTTGTTGTTGTCACCTCTTGATTTTCCTGAATTTTCCTTTGGATGTGCAGAGCCTTTAGGCCTAATTTCACTGATCACATGGGAACATTCATCCCTCAAATGCATCCGAGAAGATACGGACCTGTCAGAGCCATTGGAGGGTGAGGGGGGGGGTAGCCGTGGATTTTCCTTTATCAAGGGCATGGTGGGCCTCATTTTTCAATCTCTTTCTAGCATGGGAGGATTGAACTGGTGAGTGAACAGGGGTAGATTGGATAATGGGGTTAACCAGTGGAG
The DNA here is from genome assembly GCA_000966675.3 of Picea glauca. Taxonomy (NCBI): domain Eukaryota; kingdom Viridiplantae; phylum Streptophyta; class Pinopsida; order Pinales; family Pinaceae; genus Picea; species Picea glauca. The sequence continues at coordinate 273,092 of JZKD02S1735104.1, forward strand.
GAGGAGGCAAAGACAAGTTGGGCCAGCCATGATGTTGGGAGACTGTCAGGTGGACAGTCTCCTTCCATCCATAATTTTCAAGGACCTCAGGTTTTAATGAGACGTGAGGAGGTATAGTGATACCGGGTGCTTTCAAGGCTTAGAAAGGAGGCCTTTCAGGCCTAGGTTGGACTATTCCCTAGCCAATCCAATTGAAGAATCCAACATGAAATAATTGGCCAAGATCTTGTGAATCAGTGTCAAAATGTATGGAGAACGTAGGCCTTCTTGGGCCTTGGTTCCAATTACCTCTACCTCTGTTTCCTCGGCCATGGCTACCTTGACTGAAAAAACTCATCATGTACGCATGATCAATTAGAAAATAGTCTTTTAAATAACCATACATGGAAACTCTTTAAAAATATGAAATATATTTGGCTCAACGATGTATCAGTCTCATGCAATCCAATCCATCACTAGTACATATGACCAAATTTGCGACGGTTGTTCATTGATATTTCCACACTTATCTGTCGCAATTTGCACGAACGTCGAGATTTTTTTTCATCGTAATAATTTCTTTGCTAAAGCCATGATCCAGGTGTGCATGGAAACATTGATGAAATTAGCTAGCCACATGTCAGCAACTTCAATATGGTTAACCTTCTTCATAATCACAATTACGACGCAATTTCATCGCAATACCAATGAAGAAATGTGCCAAGTACAATGAAACTTCGTCGCAATTGGGACAAAAAGTTATGCCAAGCCAATAACTTGTGACGCAGCTGCTGAATGTGCGACAAAATTTCGTTGCAACTTGCGACGAAATTTCATGGTAATATCGATGAGTGCTATTTCTCAAAACCATATTTACGACGGAATTGTTGTATATACGACGAAACTTCGTGGAATAGTGCGACGAAAATTCGTCGCTATAGCAACGGTTATGGTGAAAAATTTCCGACGAAAGTCCGTCGATATTGAGACGATTACTGTAGGTTTAAAAAAAATAAATTTACATGAAATATGGTATTACCGTATTACATTGTAATATGGTATGCCATATTACAATGTAATATGGTAATGCCATATTACAATGTAATATGGTAATGCCATATTACATTGTAATATGGCATTACTTTTACATTGTAATNTATGCCCTCTGGAACTATGACCTCTGGAACTACGCCCTCTGGAACTATGCCCGCTAGAACTATGCCCTATGGAACTGTGACCTTTGGAACTACGCCCTCTGGAACTATGCCCTCTGGAACTACATCACTGGAACTAGCCCTCTGGAACTATGACTTCTGGAACTACGCCGCTGGAACTACACCCTCTGGAACTACACCCTCTAGAACTACACAGAAAACTATGCCCTTTGGAACTATGACCGCTGGAACTACGCCATTGGAACTACGCCCTCTGGAACTATGACCTCTGGAACTACACCCTCTGGAACCACGCCCGCTGGAACTACGCCCTCTGGAACTATGACCTCTGGAACTATGCCCTCTGGAACTACGCCCTCTGGAACTATGACCTCTGGAACTACGCTTCTCGAACTACGCCGCTAGAACTATGCCCTTTGGAACTATGCCTTCTGGAACTATGCCACTGGAACTACACCCTTTGGAACTATGATCGCTAGAACTATGCCATTGGAACTACGCCCTCTGGAACTACACCCTTTGGAACTATGACCTCTGGAACTACGCCCTCTAGAACTACGCCACTGGAAGTACGCCCTTTAGCGCCCTCTAGAAATATGCCCTTTAGCACCCCTTGGAACTATGACCTCTGGAACTACGCCCTTTGGAACTACGCCCTCTAGAACTATGACCTCTGGAACTATGCCGCTGGAGCTACGCCGCTGGAACTACGCCCTTTGGAACTACACCGCTGGAACTATGCCCTCTGGAACTATGATCTCTAGAACACTGCCCTCTGGAACTATGCCACCGGAACTATGCCCTCTGGAACTATGACCTCT
>JZKD02S1735104.1:292501-321662 GCA_000966675.3 Picea glauca
TCCATAAAGACACAGAAAAGAAATAAAAACCATATATATACATCATAAAATCCTCAGAGTACATAGATGGGCGCAAGCGCCTCAAAAAATGGGAACCATAACGAGTCACTGGGGCCTATGCCCTCAAAAAATATATATACATATCGGTGCTCGAGGCACATCAAAGTATACAAGTCTGTTTAGGGCTTATGGGCCCTATTATAATCATATACAGCTCGGCCCAAATGCCTAAATAGTTGGACCCATGTCCGAGGTAACCCCACCATATGAGTCTGCATAGAGGGCGATAAATCCTCTATCTCTATCATGGGAACTGTGCGAGTGAGCTCAGTGAAGTTATGCTCAACCCGCCTAAGAGCCCTCTCAGCCTCTCCTGCTGGGGGGTTCCCTGCTACTGCTGCTCCCCTGGCGACGGAAGCTGCGGACTCTGGCCGTGGGCAGTGCCTGTTCCGTGCAAAGTCGATAGGCCGCACGGGTCCCACATCTGCACACAACACAATGTTCACCCATCAAAAATTATGTTATCCAAAAAACATGATATATATCTAAAAAAGACCTAAAAATTACAAATGCAAACAAAAAAACTGTACAGGTGGAGACTTACCCATCTCCCCTCGCTCCTCACCAGGAGGCACTGGTATAGCTGGATCTTTGGAGAAGTCAATCCCTGAGTATGGGTAGTCCTCGATGGTGGGGATCTGCCGTGACAACCAAGCAAGTCGTTGAAGGCCTCTACGGTCCTTCCACCACCCTGTCACGGCAGTAGTGCTGCCCACCTACATACTGTAGGGAAAGTCGCCAGATTTCCTTGTACTGTCATCCGAGGACTAAAGCATGGAACTCTCTCAAAGAAAAATGAACACAGGATGGTCCCAAACCCGAAGTTCCTTTGTGTCTGCTGACGACAATCTGTCATTTGCCTCTTCATGCTCTCTAGCAGTGTGGTACTCCAGTCATATATTTGTGCAGTCATGCACTGAACTGCACAGTTCATCTGTGCGCACGATGCCTGATGTACGGCTGCGGAGCCGGTAATTCACCCAATGAGCGACAAGATAGTCTGTAGAGTAAGGCTGGTGATACTGCCAACCGGTATCCAGGAAGTCCCGTGATTGGTCCCAGCCACACAATATTTTTCTATCAACTCTGAGACTTTGCTCGGCCCCGCAGGAAACGTCTGCAAGTTAATGGGTTCCCCTCTCCTCGAGAGGCCCATCAAAAAATAGATGTCCTCGGTGGTGGGCACCAAAGATTGCCCCTCTATCATAAAGGCCTCAACATCTGGGTGCCAATAGCCAACCAAGGCATTCAGTAGCCTGGGTTGAGCGCGCATGAATGGACATAAGAAAAACTTCACTAAGCCACACTACGTCAGTGTGGCCATCACATTCGGATCTGTAGCTACTGCCTCATTGGCAGCCTCATGCTCTCTCTCTCTCCAATGAACATACATCCTGCAAAAATCACAAGGCAAAAAGGAGAGTTTAGATCTTGCAAAGCCATTTTTTTCATTGAGCGGGGGTAACCCACGGGTTGTCGAGGCGACAGTCGTGGGTACCCGCGCGCAGTCTTGACTCTGCGTGCGGGTACCTGCGGGATGTCTCTGGACAGCCCACGGGTTACTAGGGCCGACCTCTTAGAGGTCGACAACCATCCCCAAAATCAATTTAAAAAACATAAATGACATATTGAAATGCAAGATGAGGGAGTTTGTACTTACTTGGTTCGAGCAGAAGTCTGTTTGGTCCACTATAGCTCCCGGAATCAAGATCTCTAGCAAAGGGGTTCTTTTGGCTCCAGAGTCAATTTCCAAATCAGCAATGGTGATAATGAGCTGTCAGCTTCTATTTATAGGATTTTGGGCCTCTTTTTGTCACCCTTTTGGCCCCTTTTATCAGTTTCTTTATACCAAAAACCATTTTGAGTGGTTCCAGAGTTATATGGGAGGGATTTGATCAGGTATTGGGACATTTTTCATTGAGTTCCAGAAAATAAAAATAAAAAATACATAAGGACGGTCCATAAAAAAAATTTCAAAAATCAAACTGAGCATATAGGGTAGGATTTCATCCCCACTGCTGCATCTCGTTGCCTTTTGTTCTTACGATATAGGATCGATCCCATCCGGTTGTGACACGGAACCGTCATATCTTCTCTAGAAGTGTTGCAACTTGGTGGTAGAGCTTACCAAAACATGGATGCCCTAGGTAGTTCCTGGTTGCATTATGGTGTCCATGTCATTTCTGACAACATAGTAGGCTCGGGAGTCCATATAGTCTTTCCTGAATATGAGTTTGAGCCTCATTTGCATGGGTCTTTTTCACTTTTTGCCTTACCCTCCGGACTCCCAAAACATAATGGGTCTCCTTTTAAGCCCTTTTCAGACCCTTTAAACATGAAAAGATAGCCGAGCGATCTTGTGACCTTTCACGCTCATTAAACTGAAATTTGAAGTCAAGTCTGTTCGGCGGTAGTTTACCCCTTTTTCGGTCCGGACGGTCAACTGTACGAACAAAGGAATTCTCTATAGAATTCCAATTCTTTAGAAGAGTATCCTCAGGTATAATTTTATTCCTTTTTCGGGCCTGAGGGACTAAATCTACGAAAAAGAAACCCCCCCAGAGTCCATAGTTAAACTCTTATCAAACTCCCTAAAATTGAAAAGATTTCCGAGTGACCTTATTCTTTCACACTCATTAAACGGTCTAGAAGAACATTCTTGATGGAGTCCATAGTTAAGCCTTTTTCAGACTCCTTAAAATTGAAAAAATAGTCGAGTGATCTTGTCCTTGTCCCACTCGTTAAAATGGTTTTGAATTGACGTCTAGTCGGTGCTAGTTTAACCCTTTTTCGAACCGACTAGACTATTCTCGAAAAAGGTACCCCAATGGAGTTTTCTTTTATACGTTTTCAGACTCTCTAAATATGAAAAACACTGAGCTTCCCTTCTTTGGTCTCGTTAAACTTACATCGAAGGACGTTACCATTGTGTGTTTTATCAACCGCATCTTCATCCTTTACCTTTCAGCCTAGTAACAGTTTGCCTTTGTGTCTTAACACCTTTGGCCACTGGAGGATTTTTCTCGAGTATCCTTTCCTAGAACATCAGTCTTGTACTTGTGCCTTGAGCTTGTATGTTTGTTATGCTCGTTCCTCCACTGTAATGTAATATTCCTTTATTATTTTTTCCAAATCAACAAAAAGAACAAAAAAATCAAATATACCCCAAAAAGAGGATGGGAAAAGTATTTTCTTTATTGGAAGCATTATGAGTCGCCCTTGGATAAAGCACATCTGTCTGTTTGATTTGTCCGACTTTGGGATGTAGTACGACCTTAGGAAGCTTTGCTCGCTATCTTGAGTTGTGTCCTCCACCGTTTGGTTACTCTTCCAAACATATGAAGAGTTTGTGTTGCCTCCTGCTTCGTTGACTTATGATTAACAGATATGCTGCCTGAGTCTTATCACTTGTCATGCTGTTGTCCAAGGGAAGTTTGTTACTTAGCCTGAGTCGGCCACTCTGCAATATGTCTCTTGTCCGCATACCCATCCATCCTGAACGTCCAATCAAGTCTTTGTTCGAAATCACTGAAGCCTTCAGTCCGATCATGAAGATTATCAAGTCCACAACCGACGAGCCGTCGAAGACCTCTGGGTAGTGCATTTGTAAGATCACATTACACTCCTACCCGAGTTTAGAAGATTTTGAAGTTGTTGCTCGAGCTCTGAAGAATAGCCATCAGGCCGAATCAGCTTCTGAGAGATGGATACTTTCTATGTATATCTTTCTGATTTCGAGATGTAGCTCCGCTGTGTATTGTTCGAGGCTACTCTTTATAGTTATTTGACATGGATATACAGTGTATTTGATTGGTAGCCATGGTTTTGATTTATCCCGAGCATGGGTATGCCTGCCTCGGTGAGAAATTTGATATTTTTTGCAGACGACACCTCCTGATTCCTGCTTCCTGGGCTCACTCATTCAGCATATTAGTACATATTGGTAAAGAATTGGTAATGTATTTCGGCCATCGGAGGCTCTTCTGACCTCACACATTAGGGGGCATCTGTTATAACCCTAAAATGAACCACACAGGCTTATCTGGCATCAGGCCAACTCATGTCTCTTCCTTGCCAAAGCCATGCTGAATAAAACCCTAAAAAAACACTTAAAATAAGCAACCTGTGCCCTAACCTAACATTGGGCACGTTGGAACGCTTGCTGCCCTTCTACTGCATGCGTTGGAACGCGGGCTAGCCCACTACAACCCGCGTTTACCTAACAAAGAAAAAAATCAGGAAAGTTTCCACCGGGACAAAGCTTTGGGTCAGTTAATTGGAACTCCTAGCCTTGCATGGCTGAGAGTTCATATAAAAACTTACCTCCTTCTAGCCTATAAAAGAAGGGGTAGGGGTAATATTCAAAGGAGGAAAATCATAGCAAAGAAACTCTGCCCAATTTCCGAATCCGTTTTGTCCCAACCCTTTAGCCTTTCCTCAAGCTTTAGGAGAATTCAAGCAAAGCAGTTGGAGGACAAAGAAGAGGAGGAGCCCAGCATCAGGATCAAGGAATGGTGGTCGGTCTCTATAATCATTGTAAGTTGATTCATCTTGAGATTAATAAAAATATACTTTTCCCATCCCAAATGCACGAGTCTTATGTGTTTCATTTGATTTATGTTTAATCTCTAATCCTCTAGTAGAACAATAGCATGCATGCGTAGTTTTGTCTTGATTGAAGGATCACTTTTTGGAAGGAGCAGCAGAAGCAAAGGGATAAATCTCAACGGAGGATCTACACCAACCGTCGATAAAAAGGTTAGTTGGTTCTTCCCATGTTTGCATGTGAAAAAGGATTTTAGGTTCGGGGTAGAAGGTCAAAAGTAATTCTTGAAGGGTCATGATCTGCATGCAAGTTTAAACCCTAGCTTGTTAGTCCGTATGGTATAATTTCCCAACAACAAGGTGGTGGCTAACAGGAGGAATAAAGGTGATGTGAAGTAAATGCACATCACCTCCACCCACAATGCATTAATTCATCAGTACATAACAACAAATTAACCATTAATCAAACCATGTATCGAAACCCCCACCACATTAAAAAAAAATAGCACGACTTATGCCTTAACATAATTCAAGTCCCATATAATTCAACCATTTGCATAACCAACACCATTATCACCTTTCCAAATGCGCCACCAACATTCCATATCGTATGTGTTTAACCATAACCTAATCACAATTGCATAACCACTTACTTGTTAGCTAGGCTTTAACAATAATTGTTAATTTTTTGATGCATGTAGTATAGTGAACAAGATAGCTTTAAACTCTTCCCCCTTGGAATTTTTTTATTTCTTTCCCATTGTTTGCATGTAGTATAGTAAAATTTTCGAATTAGATCCCATTTGTTATAGTATTTTGTGCTTCTCTCAAAATTGTCCTTCATGCAATTTCACTAACATGCTTGTTGTGTAGGTGCGATAAGAACAGAATAGCATAGGTTGTAGTAGTTATCAGGAATCAACACCTCATAAGCTCAAATCATAATGAATAACAACAATATCTCATCAACCATGTAAGTCATGTCGCATATCATAGCAACATTAAAAGTGAATAGATCTGATCTTCAATAGTTCAAGGGGGTCCCACCTACTAGTATTATTTTGTTTTTTATAATAATAGGCTTCAACAACACTTTGCGGGCAAAACTTCGTTGACAATTTTAATCATCAACAAGGGGTACCTCATAAATCTCTCCTTCTTCAGCACTACCTGGGGAACTGTTTCTTCAGCCACTAGAATTTCTTCTCTAGCTATGAGGGCCTCTTGACCCGATTGTTCTATGGTCATTTTTTGTTCGTCTAGGCTCATGGATTTGAAATTGGTCATTTTGGGATCATCCATCCATCCACCACCTGATCCCAGTCCTAGGCATTTTTTGTGAATATTTCATCTTTGAATTTGTCGTGGGCATATGGCTAGTAGGACGACACTTGAGAAGCATGTTTCAGGACTAGAACCTTTAGGTCGTTCTTGCAGAACCGGTCAGTCTAGAATTAGAATTCTAATTGGTTCGGCCCTTCCTGCTTGGCTTGGGAAGTGTCTTTCACTAGGTAGAAGTCGACATGGAATCCATATGTACAGTATAAATGTCTGCTTTTTATCTTTGACCAGGGTAGCATTGTAACCTTGCAAGATGATCTGGTAGCAGATCACTTCCACCACAAGACGGTCAGGGACATGTGCTGGTAGGAAATGAGGTGCTCAGGTGGCCCCGAATACCCTAATGTAGGTATCGCGCTCATCCAATTACCAGTGGTCGACATTTGATATCACCTTTTTGGCTGGAGCTGATAGTCTCGGACATTCTCTCTTGAAAAGAATAAAATAGATGCGTGCGATGAATTCATTGCAGACGAGGGAGTGAGATTTTTTATACCTGTTCTCCCATACGATGTTGAAATATACATGGACCAGGAGCTCTGCGATGTGCCATCTTAGGTTCATGTCGGTGAAGACTTTTCTGGAACATATGACGTCCAACAAATATGATGCCATGTAGAAGGCTGGAGTCTCCCCTTCTTTTGATGTCTGAGCCTTTTGTTTGCAAATGCTCATCTGCATGGAAATGGTGGCTCCCCAATTTAAGCCACTCCCATAGATAGCTATTGTGTATGCTAGAGGCATCCATGTCTCCGAAAACCTGGAGAATTATTTCTCCCCATACAACTGACAGATGAGTGCCATTAGGAAGATGTATGGTTCTCTTAGGCTGGCTGTTTGGTACCATCTGGAGGTCCAGTTGATAAATTTCTTATCTTCTTGCCACCATGAGGCCATTACCTGGCTAGTGTCATGGCGCTCGTAGAATTTCACAATGAAATCCATATTCAACCTCTCCTCCGAGTCTCTAAGCTTGTAGTACTTCTAGACCTCCATCAAAAGGAAAAATCCAATGCACTCACCATTGTCTTCATTGATTAGGAACTTTTGTGTGTTCGTATGGTCAATGATCCATTGCAGCAACTCTATATAGGGAAACCCCATGGTTCTGCTTGTTTCCATGTGGAGGTACGACCATCGGATATTCAAGAATACCTTGTCGTCAAGCTCTCTCACATATGGGTCATTGTGTGGAGTGTATTCAGGGAATTCCTCCTGACTGATCTTCTTGAAGAGTTATCCCCAATGTTGGAGTGCCTTCTTGGTGCTTGTGCTTGCCTCTGTGTCTCTAAAGGCTAGAGGTTGAATGAAATACTTCTTTGTGATTGTTTTAATAACCAGTTCTGGTCTTGGAGAAAATTCTAATGGTTTTGTTTCCCCTAGAGAAGATCCTTCTCCTACCTCTGGTTCTTTCATCTTGGGTGCCCTCAGAGATCGCCTAGTTGTTGGCTTTCTCGAAGGAATTTTTCCTGCAATCAAAATCAATCCTTTAGGTCCTACGTATTGAGAAACACTGGATAAAAATGTATATATGAAGTGAAAACACATAAAATCCAGACTAGTACATACCTATAATGCTTGCTAAAACTGGTTGTTTGATACTCACGGTATCTCTGAAGCTTTTGAATTGATCATATTGCTTATCTGGATTCTCTAAAAATGATTTTTGCGTAGAATGGTTTCATTTACAATGGCCCAAGATAATTTAAATGGGGAAGAACTTACCACTTCATATCAACCAATTAATTCGGGTGATGAGTGGAATTCAAACAAATTTGTCATTGAATCTCTGCAACTTGAATTCATCGTGGATAAATGGAAAAGGCGCAGAGGGTGATGTGTTATATCGTTAATTTCAAATGGTTTTTTTTATTCTCACACGAAGTAGAAACTAATGTGATATTTGACATTAATTAACCTCTTAAAAGATCATAATCCAATCGTATCTAGCGTTAAAATGTCACATCGTCTTGCTTATTGTGTCTTTTTTTTAGTGAGTGAAGTATCAAGTCAAAAATAAATAGGCACAGTTGAAGCCCCAGTCAGCTATGGAAAGAATGAAGCGATCCCAAGAGCAGTGGACCACCCAACTGTTGATTAAGGTTGGTTTTCATCGTTGTCAACCCTTGAAGAAATCCCTGTAGCACAAAGGTTTGGGTAATGAACCCAATATTTTTTGATGTAAATATGACTCATTATTTTTTTGTCATGGTTAATAAGAAGTAAATATGGATGAACTCCAAAATGGTCCCCTTATGGTGAAATTCCTCACAGGAAGATGATTTGCAGAGTAAGAGAACCCATGCTTAATTATGGAATGATGAGATGAAGGACAATGAATTTGTCAGGGAAACTATCCTATAAGGATAGTGCTTGTCATTCCATTTTTGGCGGTATGTGGAACATAACATAACTCCTCACGGTTAGAGAGTTATGGCCATGAGAAGTTGGAGACCCAAGGTTTGGGTAATGGACCCAAGTTTGTTTGATGGGTAATGGTATGAGTTATGATATATTTTCAGATAATACTATTCTATATGGATAGTACATGTCATTCCATTTCTGTTGGTATGTGGAACTTCACATAACTCCTCATAGTTTGAGAGTAATGGCCTTACGAAGTTGGACCCTCATATGTCATCTAGAAGCCCCAAAAGGTCAAAGTAGTCAAAGTGGTTTAAGAGATTTTTAAAGGATAAATAATAAATTGAAGTGACGAGTGTATTATAATTCAAATTGAATACAAAATAAATTATTTCAATAATAATTTTAATGGAGAAATTAGAAGTGGGTTAACCCTAAAATAAGGAAAGTCATCCAAGTGACCTAGAAGATGTTTTTAAGGAAGCTACTTGAAGAGTATAAATAAGAGGAAAGGCTCTCTAAATTAACACACACATGAGAATATTGAATATATATAGGTGTCTGAGGTAACCAAGGATATATAAACTGGAATTTGAAGTGAAGGTGAAGAAAAGAAGGCTGAAATGCAAGGAAGGATAAATTCTTTTGATGGTGCTTTCTAAGGTATGTTATTTACAGGTCATCTCACCATTTTCGCTATAACGTTTTCTCTATAATGATTCAAACTGTGAAATTTCTATGCCATTGAGAAAACATATCCAAGTATTTTTGGTAAAAAATTCATCTTGTGGGTCATTGTATTTTGGGATTTACACTCCGTGGAAAATAGCGTTTGTGGCTAGTCCCAAAACTAGTAAAAAACAAGTGTTTCGGGTAAAAATGGCGTAACTTATTCATAAAAGATCCAAATATAGTGAGACAAAATTTGTTGGTTAGGGTACAAGATTTAGTATTCTGTGTAATATTTTTAGATCAATTCAGAAAAAAAATTGTGCGGGGCATGCTCTACAAGGTCTCTCTCTAGAATAAGCTAGAATTCAGCAAGGTATGCCATTCTTGCTATAACGCCTTTTCTGAGAGGCTCCAAGTAGTGACACTTGGAGGAATTTCATAAAACAAACTGAAGAGCATTGTGTATCATTTTTAGATCTTTATACATTACAGGTAAAAAGTTATGATTACTTCAAGTTAGGGTTGTTGACTAATCCAAAACTAGGCATGTGAAACTAAAGAAACATTTGATAAAAATTCTAGTCTCTTGTTGTTAAAGTTAAGGTTTGCAGGAATGCGATCATATACACTAGGTATATTACAGAGCTACAAATCATATTTGGATGATGAAATTGATGAGGGATTTTGGTTGAGTTACATGTTGAGTACATGGTTGAGACAAGTAGTTGATGAGTTGGCACATACATGAGGTGTATAGTTGATGATGTTGGTTGATGAGTAGTTGACACATGATTGGTACATACTTGGTACATGGTTATATGCACTTGTTTATGGTACATGTTGATTACAGGTTGTTTGGTACAGGTTGGTGCATGGTTGATGCACTTGTTTATGGTACATGTTGATTATAGGTTGATGCATGGTTGATGCATGTTTTAGATTTATTGGTACATATTTACAGTGGTATATCTCACAGTGATAGTGTGACAGTGGTTCCATCATTCTACTTCTACTTCAGGGTGGAAAGATGGGGCAAGGACAGGTGGTTGTAGCCACCTTCCGGTTGTAGCTGGAGAACATAGGGGGTTGTAGCCTCCTTCTGGTCGTAGCCAGAGAATTGGAGAGTTGGAGCTTCCCTCAGGTTGTAGCCTGAGAAACTAGGGGGTTGGAGACTCCTTCCGGTTGCAACTGGAAAAAAAAGGAAGTTGGTGCTTCCAATGAATGTAATTCTTTAAGACATATAAGAAAACGCATTCTGTGGTTTTCTCCCGATTTGGGTTTCCACGTAAAACACTAGTGTACTGTGTATGTATGTGATTGGTTATTTCTTACTGCTCATTATTGGATAATAATTATACATTGATATAACAATTGAAGAAAAAGGATTATAATTACACTATTACTGATTCACCCCCCCTCTTAGTAATCTAACACCAATAGTAGATCCACACTATCCAGAGAAAAGTTATCGAGGAAATGAAAAATCTCAAACCTGTACAAGAAAAGGCTTACCAATTGTTTACAGAAGTAGAAGGCCAAGGAGAAGAGCTAGAGAAGGTTGTCACTATAGCTAAACAATGTTTAGAGGGACCTAGCAATGATGTAGTCATCTAATATTTTGTTGAACAGAAGGTCGTAGCACAACAACAAGTCAAAGTAGATCGAGCCCAACTCGAGGATTTTGAAGTAGAACTACCTAGATCAGAGTGACTCAGGACGAATCATATGTGAGTGTTTGGGGCCTGTTGGCCCTTGACTAATTTTTGGGACTTCGACGGCTTGTGAAAGACAAAGTGCAAGATGAAGCAAATATCACGGGATCTCATCCCCTTTTTGGGTCCTTTTTGCGATTTAGGAATATGTAATGGGTATGGGAATGTCATCCCCTGGGTTTACCCATGTTTAGGCCTATTTTGTAAAGTATAAATAAGTAGCTAGGTGACATAAGTAGGGGGTCCATAAGCTAAGTGCTAAGTTCAAGTATGGTTTGTAGTTGCTCTGTGCATATTGTAAGAAACTTGTAGAGCTAAGTGCAAGTGGTTGTAATATACTATGAAAGGCTTTGTGCTAGTCCTAGCTCGAGGAAGGAGGATCTAGTGAGGTGCGCATAGAAATCATGTCCTATGCAAAGTAGGGTTTTTTTGGCTTTGTGCATGTAGTTAACTGATTGAAGCTAATAAAGAAGAAGAGTTGGTGGACGTAGCCCCAGGGTGGGGGTGAACCATGCAAATACTGTGTTATTCCACTCTGTGTGATGTTCTGATGTGTTTATGTCTCTCTTTACTTGATAAGTTCTTTGATATAGATAGATAGATCTGTCTATTCAATGTGCTTATGATGACCATGGATGCTAGATATGACATATGTGAACTTGCTTAGGGCTCGAATATGCTAGATCTAATCTATTTCCTTATGCTAAGTGCTTAGATACATTAGATCTGGGTGAATGTTGTGTTGCTTTGTTTCATCTACAAAGTAGATATTGGTTAAATAATGATGAAATGATGATGTTAAGTGCTCTATTAAGTATTGTAATCACAGATCTATGTCCCAGCTAAGGTTTCATACACTGGAGTCCTACAACCACCCCTACCTCTACCTCGGGTGAGACTTCATCTGCTTCGCAGGTGTTACCGAAAGGGCTAGTAGTTAGGTTTTTGTTGGTACGTTGTTGTAGCATTGAACCCTGGGTGTGCCCTTGTGCCAACAAATGGTTCTGTTGCCGATACTGAAACTATGAATGCCGGGAACTGAGAAAGAAGAAGCTTTATGAAAAGATCTGACCTGAAATTGTGAAAGCTATGTGCGTAGATCTGTTTCTCTAGTGCGCAGTACTCTACTTAGTTTGACAAGATTTGTGCTAAGGAAAAGAAGTCTGATCTGAAGAAAAGAGATAAGATATAAAAGCTTTATGCTCTAAGAAAGGTAAAAGTGAGAATTTTTTATTAAAAGAGGTAAGATCTGAAAGCTTTGTGCTCTGAGAAAGGTAAAAGTGAGAATTTTTTTATTAAAAGAGGTAAGATCTGAAAGCTCTATGTTGTGATCAAGGTAAGAATAGATTTTAAAGATTTATGCTGTGTAGAAGTAAGATAAGTGGAATTTTCTTTTTCAACAGTATGGATCTAGGTATGTTTGATAGATTCTATCATAACTTGAAAACTAGGGTATTAATAGATGAAAGAATATTTGATATGAGTAGATCTGATAAGAATAGTGAAAAATATGTTATACCTATGCATAGAAAGAATATTTGGACTAATAAATGTATGCAGGATCCTAGAAAGAAATGTTTTCAGCTTAGCTACCATGATCCTAGCGTGCAGTATAGGAAAGGCTAGGTATCATTTAAAAGGAAGAGAGGATTAACCCTCTGTTATAGTTGCAGAAGACTGGGACATTTTTCTAAGGAATGCACTGGGAGAAGACCTAGTTGTATTTGTTGTAAAGCTATGGACCATGAAGTATTGGATTTCCCTAGAATGATTGCTAAAGTTGAAAGAATGAATATGAACCAAGAAAACCCTACGGCAGATCCAGAAACTAAGATTATGACAGAGTCCTAGAAGGAATCAGAGAAAGTATTGCTACAGATGAAATAAACCCTGACTAACCACCGACATGTCAGATTATCAGAGATATGAAAAGAAAAAGAATGAATTGAAGCAAGAATAGGAGACTTCGACATTGATTGTGTTCTAGATGAGGAAACATGGGTGAATATCATGACAAAGAGAACTTGGGAAGCTATAGGGAGGCCTTCTAAGATTCCTTCACTGGGAGGAATGGGATTATTCAGAGGAAAATTGATAACCCTATGTGGAAGACTTACCAAGCTACCTATGAATGCCAATGGAACTTAGACAGAGGAAGATTTTGAGATTATTGAATTTATTGAGAACAGTTCTCCATTTACCATGCTACTAGGAAAACCTTGGATTGAAAGAGATCAGGCCAGAAGGCAAGAAGAAGACGAAGTTTTAGAACAGAAGAAGAAAGAATTAAAAGAATTCATGACTAGAAGGATCGCACACTTGATTGAAGAACAAAATAACATATCGAAGCTATTTAATACCAGAGACCTGGATGTCGAAGTTGAAAGAAAACTAGAAGACCCACATAAGATTGAAGTACCTATTCTAGATAAAGAAGAAGGATCACCCTCGAATCTTAGGAAAGAATCTCAACAACGCAAAGTAACTATGCCAAAAGAAGATAAGAATCAGAACGGAAAAAGGCATATCGAGATGAAGCTCACTAGTAAGAAGGCTGGAAAGCTAAGTAAGAAGTGAGCTAATATAAAAAATTTCTAGAAGGTTCTAGAGGGAACCTTGCAGAAGGAAAAATTGCAAATTTGGAGCTTCATCGGGATATCAGAACAACATCACATGGCACTTCACCATGGTGAAGAAATATAGGCATTGGGTACATTATAACCATTAGACCAATGCTTTGAATGGGTAGAAAGGAATTTATGGTCAGACATCTCACCATCAGATCGTTGGAACTGCACCATAATGGACATAATAGAGTTAATGAAGGTTTCTAATCCATTGCAAGAGATTCGTTGCCAAGTTACCTATTTATCCCATCGCGCCATGCACCGAGAACACTTTTGCCAACCGAGAGTTTGAGAGCGTAGACTAAGTTGATTTTACGCAATGATCATCGCCCTCTTTCTCTCTATCCCATTAATGTTTCTAAGTTACCCTCTGAACCCAAGATTGTTAACCCCAAGCGTGTATATCGGATGATTTGAGCACTACAGAGAAAGTTGTTGAAGAAGTTATGATCGAACTCATGATTGAAAGAGTCATGTCAATGTCTACAGGTGTACAAGCATCATCGACGAGAGGACTTCCAGCCTCTCCGTCCACTGCTTACGGAGCCGGACCCTCCTAGCCATTAGATGAAAAAGAAACCAAGCACAGGGATGATATAGAGAATGAGAAATTGATTTTGACCATATTACCCGCCTATATACCACCTCTAAAAAGCACATTAAATCGATACAGCATGCCCATATATTTTGAATACACCTTGGTTACGGCATACCTCCCGAAGGGGATACACGTAGTTTGAGCATACCAAGATAAGATTGCAGCGTTGAAGTTTATCGAATTCAACCTTGGAGATCGCAAAGTCTATAACATGTTCGTCACACGTAAGTACCTGACCAGAACTAAGGGGAAGAATTTGAAGATAATCCACTAGTCGTGGACTATGAACCTCGCGCAGTCCACCCTGCTAAATGCCATGAAGATTCCCCACTTCGAAAGACACCAGGAGATGAATGCATGTGTCAAGTTGTTGTTTTCTTGTTACCATGGAGGTTATTTGTGGCTAAACCACCGTATAATAGTTGATCCAACATTGATCAATCAGATCATGGTCTTGAGTATGCAAGGACTTGATCCACAAGATTTTACCCTGGAAAAGCCATGGATCGCGCTCTAGCACAGAGGATCAAGGACACTTATGGTGATGTCGATAAGGGAATGCGAGTCCACAAGGTAGCTTCTATCCAGAGTGGCGCAGTGCAACTCACCTGCGAATTGATTGCAGGAAAGTTAGTATGAAAGAACCGACCTACCCAAGTCACCAGTTTTGTAGTCAACCTCGTAGAGCAGTGCACGGAAGGCCTTCAGATGAACTGGGCGAAGTACCTGGTGAACCAATTGGAATTCGACTGTAGAGAAGCACAAGATCAAGGATATGAATTTCATTTCAGTTGGCTCTTGATCCTTATAGATTTTATTTCCTAGGAGATGTCAGAAGGTGTGACCTTCCTGGACATCGAGCCTTTTGAACCACAAGCCGCAAAGTTTAGTACATTGTGATATTCAAATGCTATGAATAAACAGTGGTAGAGAAATGTTTTTTTTCATACCTACTACAATCAGCTGAAGATAGCCATACAGTCTGAACCTCACATGACCCCGAACGCTCTACACTAGTTCAGGCCTTTGATGAAGTTCAGTGTAGATCGACATTTTATTTACATCACACCGTCCACCGATGAACAGAAGAAACAACTTCAATCCTACTATAATATAAAGGAGGAGGACTTGGAGGAGATCAGTAAGGACTTTTCAACAAATCTCCTTATTCTAGTAGACCCTGCGGAGATATCCGACATTGACAGCTCAGAAACTATGCAGGATACACTCGGACCTAGTAGGACAAAAAAGATCGAAGAGGTCCAATATATAGACAGTGCATCTGTGAAGATTGCTTCCATATCACCAGAGCAAGGAGGTGATGGTGAAGAGTTGAATGACAAAGAATTTGCACAGAATAAAGGAGACGAGGTTGACCCCCTGAAGAAGAGGAAAGGTTCACCTCTAAAAACTTCCTCCCGAAAGAAATCGAAAGCCACCATGACCAAGATAAAGACTCTCCTCACCTCCGATGACTTCAACTTCCCAATAGCATCCCTACAAGATGCTTCACTAGAAATAACAAAGAAACAAGAAGAAAAGAAGGAGGATATATATGATCGAATTGAGACTGAACTCTGAGGGGTACAACAGGCCCTACAGTCCAACCGTTTAGTCTTCACTGTGCTGGGAGAACCAGAATTGGGAGATGAGCCAATCCAACTCCACCGTCTAGTTAATACAGTTGAAGCTCGCCTTCAAAGAGCACTGGAATAAATTGAACAAGACACCCAGGCTTTGACGCAAGTACAAGGATTACTTGTAGAGTAACGCAGTGCTGCAGAATAGGAAAATATTTCTCTCCAAGCGAAGTTTGATGAAAAGAAAGCACATCTACAACAAGGAAAATAATAGTTGCTCATGGAGAAACTTGAAGTGAAAGAAGTGGTCAACAGAGCACTTCTCTCTGTGAAATTAATAGAAATAAAGACAGAGGACCGAGCCCCACAATAAGTAGAACACCTCGCAAAATTCATCCAACATTTACAGCAACTCATAACAGACTTAGAGCTCCATGCAGTAGAGAGAATAAAATACCCTACCGAACCCAGAACTGAAGGCACTGGAGTTGCAGCTCCAAGAGGCAAAGTATCAAGCCGAAAAGATACAGGCGCAGTTGAATCCCCTGTCAACTATGGAATGAATGAAGTGATCCCAAGAGCAGCGAACCGCCCAGTAGTAGGTCCACACTATCCAGAGCAGAGATATGGAGGTAACTCAGAAACTCCAACCTGTTTAAGAAAAGGATTACAAATTGTTTACAGAAGTAGAAGGCCAAGGAGAAGAGCTAGAGTAGGTTGTCACTACAACTAAAAAATGTCTAGAGAGACCTATTAACAATGAAGTAATCCAAGCATTCGTTGAACAAGAGGTCGTAGCACAACAACAAGTTGAAGCATCTCAAGCCCAGCTCGAGGCTTTTGAAGAAGAACTAACCAGAACAGAGTGACTTGGGACAAGTCACAGGTGAGTGTTGGGGCCTTTTCTCCCTTGTCCAAGTTTTGGGAGATCTTTGGTCAAGTTTGATCTATTTTGGGACTTCGATAACCTGTCGAAGATGGATCACAAGACGAAGTAGAGATCATAGGATCTCAGCCCCTTTTGGGGTCCTTTTTGGTATTTGGGAATATGTAACAGGTATGGGAATGTCGTCCCATGGGTTTATGAATGTTTAGGCCTTTTTTGTAAAGTATAAATAAGTATTTAGGTGATAGAAGTAGGGGGGCGATAAGATAATTTCTAAGTGCAATTATGGTTTGTATTTGCTCTGTGCATATTATGAGAAACTTGTAGAGCTAAATGCAAGTGGTTGTAACATATTGTGAAAGGATTTATGCTAGTCCTAGCTCAGGGAAGGAGAATCTGGCGAGGTGCATACAAATCTCCTGTCCTATGCGGAGTAGGGTTTTTGTGGCTCTATGCATGTAGATGACTGATTGAAGCTAATAAAGAAGAAGAGTTCGTAGACGTAGCCCCGGGGTGGGGGTGAAACACGTAAATACCATGTTATTCCACTCTGTGTGATGTTCTTATGTGTTTATGTCTCTCTTTACTTGCTAAGTGCTTTGATATAGATAGATAGATCTATTTATGTGTGTGATTATGATGACCTTGGATGCTAGATCTGACCTATGTGAACTTTCTTAGTGCTCAAATATGCTAGATATAATCTATTTCTTTATGCTAAGTTCTTAGATACATTAGATCTGGATGAATGTTGTGATGCTCTATTTCATCTGCGAAGTAGATATTGGTTAAATAATGATGAACTGATGATGCTAATTGCTATATTAAGTATTGTAATCATAGAATATTTGTGTCCCAACTAAGGTTGTAGACACTAGAGTGTTGCAACCACCCTTGACTCTACCTCAGGTGAGACTTCATCTGCTTCGCAGGTGTTTCTGAAAGGGCCAGTAGTTAGAGTTTTGTTGGTGTGTTGTTGTAGCGTTGAACCCTGGGTCTGCCCCTATGCCAACATCGATCGACTTCATCGTATGATGCTGATGTGGCAAACTGCCTCAAAGGTTTGACTTGGACCTGAGGAACCAAAAGTGACTCAGGGTTGATCTAGGTCGTACGTTTTCTCCATTCAGGAAAAGATACGTGGTGTTAAATACTACTGACTTAATTTGCGCAAATTATTCAGAGTCGGGGATTTCTTCAAGTTATGCATTGTAAAATAAGCCTAGGTTTGTCGATGCTGAAAAGGTATCGGGGATCGGTGGTTAGGGATAAACCTATCGTGTATTTTCTTTTGGGTTAGCTTCTTCAAAAATCCGTCGATGCCAAAATGCTTTGGGATTCGGTGATCAGGTAAAACTCTTTAGCATGGTCAAAATTTTCATCGTGTTTCGATTTTATTTGATTTCGACAAGAACGTTGAGTATCGACTATTGGCAATATTGTTTCCTCCTTCCTTAATGTTCACTCCCTTTTCCTTTTACTGATGTCAAAGGGGATTGGCTATCGGCGAGGTCCATGTGTGATACTTTTTGTGAAACAAAAATTCTCTTTCGTCAATACTGATGAAGATGGGCGCTCGACGATTGAGGCTTTCCGAGTTTTTCCTTTTCACCTCTTAATTCCTTCTGATGTTGAATCTTGAGTGAGTCGGGTGAATTTTTTTGGATATTGATTCCTTACTTAAGTGTTAGGCCCTTTTAATTCATGGATTTTCATAAGGTTAAACAAACCTGAATATCTAATGAGTGTTAAGAGAAAAAGCACATTCACAACATTTAACAACAAAAAATCAAATTCAGACAATGCAAAATTAAGTGGTACCCAAAAAGTGAAAATTTGACATATGATTTTGTAGGGTGTGTTGAGTGATCAACAAATGGAGACTCATTGGGTGAAAGTAGAAACATTTTTCCTTCCTCGGGCTCGGCCGATGAAAAATATTATTAGGGACCTAACTGGTTTTCATCAGAGCCTCTTTTACCCTTGCATTTGGAATTTCCTCAATTGATGCATCTGGACCTGCATGTGGTTTTTTTTTTTTTTTCCACCTTCTTTTCCTGTAACCTTTACTCATGCCCCCTTTTGAAAAGATTACAGTAAATAATTCACTGGAAATAGGCCTTTTAGTTACCCTTATTCATTTTCTACAATGTTTCTTCACTTCCAGAAAGTGTCCATAGCCCCGGTGGAGATATTTGCATACCCTCTCCTATTGTACACTCATTTGATATAGTTGACTTTTAATTCAGCAGAATGCCCCGAGCGAGCAGGAGAGCAGGACATCTGTTATTTGAAAAATGAGATGGTTAAGGTGAGACTTACTAGCTCTATTTTTGAGTTGCATGCAGTCCCTTCCGACTTATTGTCTTTCCCTTAGGGTTTTTACCAAACCACTAAGAAGACACTTCCGCATTTCTCCAAAGTTGTTCATCTACGCAAGTCAGATAAATAATTTCTTGAAACAACTGTAGGTTCCTCAATGTTTCTTGTGTTGGTATGTGAGTGACGAGTTAGAAATAGAGTTTTCTATGTCACATGATTTGAAGTCAACCATTGTCTTTCTAAATACAATCTTTTAAAAGAGTAGAAGCACAATTGCAAACAATAAAACAAAAAATTCAAAAGATAAAATGACGTATCTAGAATAACACAAGATATATACCTAACCCAATCTTCTTGGCCACCTGGAAAGGTCTGAGCCATAGGTTCTGAAACTTATAATGTTTTCCTTTAGGCTCATTTGCTCTGTCCCACTTTAGGACAAAGTCTCCTACTTCAAAATTATTCTCTTTAACATTATGCTTACAAAACCATCTTTTAACTATCTGCTGGTGGGATATGAAATTTGATTTATCTTTCTCTCTTTCTTCTTCTAGCATGAGCAAGGTGTCAATTCTTTGTTGTATGATTGATGAGGGCTCCCCTATGGAATCTTGGGAAAGTTGAAGATATGGAAGATAAAGCCCATTCAGGAGAATGGCTTCCTACTAGGATACTAGAAAGTATGGGGAGTTCCCTATATATTCTTTGTGTGTGACTCTATCGGCCCACAAAGCGTTATGAAGTGCATTATGCCATTTCTTCTGATTGTCTGTAACTGTCCTCTTTAATATTCTTACTAAGTTCTTATTAGTTGATTATGCCACTCTGTTTTTGTGTGGATAATAGTTTGCAGAGTATGTGATTATGATTCCTTTGTCTACAACAAACTTCATTAATAGGGTGGAATAAAAGTAGGCTTCATTATCAAAAACAAGGACAAAAGGGACATCGAACCTTATGATTAATTGTTGTTCTATGAATTGGATAACCACCTTCTCGTTTACATGGGTCAAGGGAATGGCTTCTGCCCATTTTTTGAAATAATCGATGGCATTAAGTATGTACTTACGCTTTTTTGAAGAGATTGGTGTAATTTCCCCTATGATATCTAACCCCCATTGCTCAAAAGGCCTATAAATGGTAACCGGTTAGAGTGGAATTGCTACTCTCTTCTCCCTCCCAATGCTTCTTTGACAAGTTTTATAGTTTCTAGCGTATGTGTGAGCATCCTTGAACAAAGTCATCCAATAATAGCCAGCTCTCAGTATCTTATGAGCAGTGGTGTTCCCCACAAAATGTCCACCTATAGGACCATCATGGAGCTCCTTCAAAACCTTGTCTGCATCTTCACGTTCAAGACATCTTAAAAGTACCCCATCATAATTAATCCGGAAGAGTACAGAATTTATGAGGTGATATTGTGTAGATTTTAACCTGAGATCTCTCCTTTCCCTAGGGTTTAGTTTTTTTGGGCAAGTGCCATGGTGTAGGAGATAAGTCAATTTCTCATACCAAGACTCTTTCATTGGGGAGTTGTATGAAGCTTCACCACACCATAATTACCTTTCATTCTCCCATCTAGGGTCTTCATTTACTTGGTCTTGAGCTTCAGCTACCATTTTTCATAACCCTTTTCCTTTAACAAGTTTAGCAGGTTTTATATCTAGATCAAATTATTGGACTACTATGATCCAATTTCCTCTTCTTTCTCCCATCTTCTGTTGAGTAAATAGGGATTGGACTGTGGGGTGAGGCATGATTACTTTGGTGTGATTCTTGAGGATGTAATATCTGAAGTGTTTTAACACCTTGTATACCGCATAGGCCTGCTTATTTATAGCAAGGTAGTTTAGTTCGCCCCCTTGAAGATTAGTTCTCATGAATGACATAGGGGCTAACAATTGGTCGGAGGAAAAAGTATAGAGGAATAAATCTTTGTTGAAATCGAGACTTCGCAACACTGGAGCTTGAGATATTTTTCGTATTAATATTGTTGAAGGAATTCTTCCATTCATCATCCCACTTAAATTCAGTGTCTTTAGGAATCATTTTTTTCAAGGGTTTGATAGTTTCCGTGAAATCAGGGGTGAATTTCCTTACAAAAATTATTTTCCCGAAGAACAATTGCATAGCGTTTTTGTTGTGAGGTAAAAAAAGTTGAGCTATAGCCTTTATCCTTTCTGGATCTATGCAAATGTCTACTTGAGATATAATGTGTCCTAACAACTTACCTTCCTCGACACCAAAAACAGTTTTCGTAGGGTTTAAGGATATGTCGTATTTCCTACACCTTTCGAAAATCTGGGTTAAATGTTGGATGTGGTCGTCACTATTAGTTGAATACACAGTCACATCATCTAAGTAGACTACCACACACTTTTTGGTTAGCCCTCTAAATGATACGTCCATGACCCTCTAGAAGGTCACTCCTGCGTTGATTATCCCAAAGGGAATCTGTTTATAAGAAAAAGCTCCCCACTTGGTTCAGAAGGTAGTTTTTAAATGGTCCTATTCTGAAACTAGAACCTAGTTGTAACCTGAGAAACCGTCCAATAAGGAGAAAATATCAGAGCCAGACACGGTCTACAGGAGTTTCTCCATTGGTGGGACTAGGTAGTTTTCCTTTTCTGAATCTCTATTGAGGTTTCTAAAATATACGCATAAGCGGATCTCCCCAGACTTTTTCCTTACAAGAATAAAATTTGCTACTCACACAGAGTGTCTAACCTAGAAGATAATCTTGGCATCTAACAATTTTTTAACTCTTGACACATGAGAGGTTCCAGGGAAGGGTGATACTTTCGAGGATTATGTTGGAATGGTTTCACTTCAGGTTTTAAAGGGATGGTGTGTTGAATGATATGGGTATCATAATTTTTCATATCTCGGTAGGACTACACAAAGACATCCTAATATTGTCCGAAGAGTTTGAGATGGGCCTTTCTTTCTTCTTTGGATATGGTCTTGCCGAGTTTTATGTTTTTCAGGTTTTCCAGGGTTCCGAGATTTATAGTTTCATGCATGGGACAGGAACTAACGGTATTCACATTTTTTGACCCCTTCAATATTTCTTTTAGGTCAAAAAGGTTTTCCAAATTAACTATTCCCTTCAGTATTGTGTGGGACTTTGATTTGTCTATCGACTGATTTGTATGAGGTTCATTTTTCATTGATTGTTCCTGGAATAATTCATCGTCAATGGCCAATGTAAATGTGTTGAACCCGCATAGAATAGATCTAGATAAAGAATGATACACACATTTGCAGAGATAATTGGAAAAGGAAGAAGAAGGAGAGAAAGAATAGAAAGAATTCTCATTAACCGTTATGAATAATGAATAATTTACACATGATATACTTTGTATAACTCAATGAGTTCGAATTGAAGTGAACCAAGTCACCATAGTGGTCTAGAGTGATCTGGACACACACCAACAATTATGGGAGTGAACTGCCACCTATTCTAGTCTCTCAGGTAGTTACGGGAGTGAACTGCCACCTAGTTAAGTTAACTAGTCAACTAGTCTTCAGTTAACTGAATGAAAATAAAGTAGTGAGGAGTTAACTCAAGGAATCAAGGCTAATGCACCACTTTGGTGATGATACCAAGACAATTTCAAATTATCATGGTGATGATCCCAATGTTGCATGGTGATGATCCCAATGCAACATCTAAACTCAACTCAACTAGTCAAATTGAAGTGTGAACTGGAAGAGAATATTCTCTAGGTGGAATATTCTCTCCTAAAATATAGGAGACTAGATAATGACTAATTATGACTAATAAACAAATAAAAAACTTAGGAAAAAGAAATCCTAGGTGTGTGTGAAGTAACTCCAACACCCCCCCTGAACATCACTATGGTGAAAATAAAGATTGGGTCCTGGCAATGAGGTCGTGTTAGGTACCCAAGTACAAAAGATACACTGAAAATAAAGTGAGGAAAGAGGGTAAACCTCATGGCAAAAAAACCCCCTCAAGGTACAATGTATGTATAAAAAAAAAGAACTATAGTTTCTAGGCAACTGTGTTCTTCACTCCAAGACGACCTCGCAAAGAATGGAATTTATTCTCAGTGAAGGTCTTGGTGAAAATATATGTTGTATTTTCTACTGAAGGAAATAACTGTAAGTCGATGATCCCCTTGTGTACTAATTCTCAGATGTAGTGCATGTGGCTCTAGATGTGCTTCGTCCGCTGCCTCCGAACTGGATCTCTGCAGAACTTCAGAGTACTCTGGTTGTCACACCAGATGACGATCGGCCGATGAAACTGAATGCCCAACTCAATGAGAAAATGTTGTAGCCACATAGCCTGAATGGTTATATTAACTACCCCTCTGTACTGTGCCTCAATTGAAGATAGTGCAATGGCAGCTTGCTTCTTGCTCGACCAACAGATAGGCTCGGAACCAAGATTGAGTGAGTAACCAGATGTGGAATTGCGATCAATGCTATCACCAACCCAATTAGAATCAGTAAAACCAATGAGATATAATGTAGAGTCTGCTGCATAATGAATCCCAAAAGTGATGGTTCCTTGTATGTATCGAAGGATACGCTTTGCATCTTTCCAATGTAGCTCATGCGGCTCCTTCATGAACCTGGAAACTGCGCCAACTGCATATGAGATGTCTGGTCTGAAGTGTGTAAGATACAACAAGTTCCCCACTAGTTGTATGTATAGTGTGTTGTCAACCAGTGGAGTCTCCCCACCATCCTCAAGTTTGAATCCTAATAGGAAAGGAGTCGAAGAATATTTGCAGTCTGTCATGTGAAATCTCTTAAGGAGATATTGTGCATACTTGGCTTGAGACAATTTGATGCCTGATGCATCCTGACTAATATCAAGTCCAAGGAAGAAGTGTAGTGGACACATGTCCATCATAAAAAACCTGTCATGAAGAATCCTCTTGACTGCATCAATCACCAAAGTCGAGAAATTGGTGATCAACAAATCATCAACATACATAACTAAAATTAGAAGTGAATCAGTCATCCTGAGAATGTATACATTCAGGTCTGATTTACAACGTACAAAGTTATGTGACAACAGGTAGGATTCCATCTTGACATACCATTCCCTCGGAGCCTGCTTGAGGCCATAAAGTGACTTCTTCAGTCGACAGACCAAGGATGAGTCCTGCATAAATCCCTGGGGCTGCTCCATGTAGATCTACTCAAAGAGATCACCATGAAGAAATGCATTCTTCATGTCCATCTGATGTACTTCCCATCCCTTGGCTACCATAATGGCAAGTGCCAATCATATAGAATCCATCTTCGCTACTGGAGCGAAGGTCTCATCATAGTCAATACCATGAACCTACTAAAATCCTTTGGCAACAAGCCTATCTTTGTATCTTCTTATCTATCCATCTGCTGCGCTCTTGGTCCTGTAGAACCATCTGCATTTGACAAGTTTCCTCCCATAAGGAAGGGGAACTAGATCCCAAGTCAGGTTCTCAAGGAGGGAGTTGTGCTCCTCCTGCATGGTGGATTCCCAAAAGGGATTTCTAGCAACCTCACCATAAGACTATGGATCCAAATATTGAGCCAAGAAAATATGCCTAGAAGCCAATGTTTCAGTGGTAGTGAGTGAAATAGGAGGCTCCTTGAAATCAGATCGAGTCCTCCTAGTATCAGCTGGATCACCAACGAGATCCCCTGCATCCTAAAGAGTAGTTTGTGCCCACTTGGGCCTCTGCTCTGGCTCTGTGAATGCATCTGGATGCTCTGACTCTGCATCTGACTGTACTGAATCTGAATCTAAATCATCTAAGTCCTCTGAATCATAACTCTCGTTTGAAGAAGAGTCAGCATGTGCACACTCATCATCTCGGACAGGTGGAAGAGTGAAGGTGTTTGCATGTGACTGCTGAGGTACATGCGAGACACTTTCCTCGAATGGGACACTACGCTCAATGATGAGTCGATCTGAGGAAAGATCAATAATTCGATATCCCTTCACACCGTTAGGGTATCCAACAAAAATTCACTCAGTGCTCTGTGGATCAAGTGCCTTCCTCTTTTCAAAGGGAATCTGAGCCCATGCACGAGAACCAAAAATGCGAAAGTGGGTCACTTTCGGTTTAAGGCCGCTCCAAGCCTTGTAGGGGGTCTTATCCTTGGCAGATCTATGATGAGATCTATTTTGGATGCATTTTGTATAGTTAATTGCTTCGACCCATAGTCTCTATGGTAGTGACTTTGCATGCAACATGCAATATGCCATCTCCTTTAGAGATATGTTTTTCCACTCGGCAACTCTGTTTTGCTGCCGAGTGTAGGGAACTATATGCTACAACTAAATCCCTGCCTCATGGAAAATATTATGAATATCATGATTCACATACTCTCCCCTGTTATCAGTTTGGAGGACTTTGATCTTCTTTCCGGACTGTGTCTCAACCAAAGCTTTGAAATCTTTGAGGTGTTGAAAGAACTCAGATTTTTGCCTGAGAAAGTAGATCCAAGTAAAATGTGAGAAATCATAACAAAAATGAGAACAAACATTGCTTTGTTGATCGATGGATGTGGAAAAGGACCCATGAGGTCATTGTGGATCAGATCTAAAGGTGTGCAAGCTCGCTGAGACTTTCCCGTGTCAAATTTCTCTTGAGGGTGTTTTCTGAGAACACATCCCTCACATACTCCTTTGGAGAAATGGATGTCTAGCAAACCATCAACCAATATATGATTGCTAAGTTGTTGCATGTATATGAAATTCAAATGTACAAACCTTTTATGCCATATCCTACTACTTTCATCAGCATGAGTAAGCAGCAAAGCAAATCAGGTTCAATGAATTCAAAAAATGTATACAATCTAGACTGATGATTTACCTCACCGGTAGCAACCCTGGAGTTGGTTTTCATGTCGTATATGTCCATGGAATTTGGTGTGAATACGAATTTCTTTCCATTTCCGTAATTTGTCATCTGATACATGGAGAGAAGGTTGACAGAAAGCTTGGGAACATGCAACACGTTCTCGAAGCCTTCGTTGGTGAGTTCAATCCTTCCTTTGCCAATGACTTCGACAAAAGAGTTGTCCCCCATCGGAATAGGAGGACCTTTTCATGCATCCAAAAAAGAATAGACTTCTTTTGAGGCATCCATGTGATGTGATGCTCCTGAATCTATGATCCAAGCATCGGGAGAGGAGTTGATTACAATCAAGGCATGGCTAGAATTGCCTTTCTTGGAATTCGGATCTTCTGGCTTCTTCTTCTTTTCACCCTCGGGGATGCGATATCTAAGGTTGTTTTTCTGAAGTATCTGAGACATCAGATCTATTTGTTTTTTCATGCATGCATATTCCAAATGGAATCCTTTGTGTCGGTATGTGCATTTTTGTCCTTTTCTTCCCTTTTCTCCTTTGGATCCGGAGGCATCTGTGAAGGGTTTTGTGTACCCTTCCTTCTTCATATGTGCATGAGATTTCCTCTTATCTTTATCTTTAGATTTCTGATATTTTTGGCTGTCATCATGCACAGTGAGTGCATGTGCCCTTGGGCCTTTGATTGCGCCCATGTTGATGATCTTGGTTTGATCTTGTGTCAGGGATTTGATAAAGTCCTCAAGAGAAGGCATCTTCCAAGTGGCTCTAGAGGAGAATCTTACAGTATGGAATGTAGATACAAATAATGAGAATTTAGGACCAAGCTTGGAGAGAATGGTGAGATCCATTTGTTTCTCCTCCTTCGATTTATCAACCCCACAAGCTTTGAGTTGCGACAGTAAATCCTTGAATTTTGTAAAGAAATCTTGGATATTCTCAAAGATTTTTGGATCCAATGTGAGCAGCTTCACCTCCAGCATGTGTCCCCTCATCTCATCTTGTTTTCCAAATATCCCTTCCAAGATGGTCCAGTCTTCATTGGGAGTTTTACAGGAAGATATATGAAAAACGAGATCGAGAGAAATAAGACTGCAAATTGTTCTGAGTGCCTCATCCATGTGATTTAAGTACTTGGATTTTTCTATGGATGATGTCAGCTCTATATCTATATTCATGGTTAATCTATACAACCCTCTATATCAGATATGTATGGCTATTTTATCCTTCCATGCAAAATAGTTGTAAGGTGTAAGAATGAATTCTTTTTGGAATTCCATCTTTCCGTTGTCTTCAATCTTTTGTACCTGCAAAAAAATTTGGTGTAGCTTTTTCTTAGCAGTTCGTCGGATATGATACCATGTAAATGTGTTGAAACTAAATAGAATATATCTAGCTAAACATTTATACACAAATTTTCAAAGATAATTGGAAAAGGAAGAAGAAGGAGAGAAAGAATTCTCATTAACCGTTATGAATAATGAATAATTTACACATGATATACTATGTATAACTCAATGAGTTTGAATTGAGGTGATCCAATTCTCCATAGTGGTGGTATAGAGTGATATGGAAACACACCAACAGTTACGGGAGTGAACTACCACCTATTCTAGTCTCTCAGGCAGTTACGGGAGTGAAATGCCACCTAGTTGAGTTAACTAGTCAACTAGTCTTCAATTAACTTGCTGAACAGAAAGTAGTGAGGAGTTAACTCAAGGAATCAAGGCTAATGCACCACTTTGGTGATGATACCAAGGCAAGGTCTAATTATCATGGTTATGATCCCAATGTTGCATGGTGATGGTCCCAATGCAACATCTAAATGCAACTCAACTAGTCAAACTGAAGTGTGAACTGAAAGAGAATATTCTCCAGGTGGAATATTCTCTCCTAAATTATAGGATACTGGATAATGACTAGTTATGAATAATAAACAAATAAAAACCTTAGGAAAAATAAATCCTAGGTGTGTTTGAAGTAACTCCAACAGTCAGTCTTTAAAATTGTCTTGATTGGTCAGAAATTTTATAATCTGTTCGTCTCCTTCAAAAACCTTCCAATTAGAAATATTGTTGGGTGTTGAGGGTTTATATAGAATTTATAAAGTGAACCAGGATTCTTCATAATCTTATAGAGGTGATATCCCTGAAACAACGGTGGCCAGAGAAAAAAAAAAAAAATTCTTCACTCTGGGGATTGCTATAATGTTGAAAGCTTTAAAATGTTCTATCAGCCTGTGCACTTCATGTTGGTAATTCCTTAGGTGTGGAGAATCGCAATGTATAGTATTCCTTATCTGTCTGACAATGATTTCAGATTCTTTGAAAACCTTCAATTCTTGGACGTTCAGGTCTATGGATTTCTTTAACCCTTGTACTAGAGCTTCATACTAGGTAGTGTTATTTGTGTATTCGAATTCTAGTCTACAGGACAGGAAATGGTGTTTTCCTTTTGGATTAATGAGGCTACACCCTACTCTTGAACCTACTTTTGATTTAGATCCATAAAAATATAGGGTCCAAACTTGTGGGAAAATTGTATCATGTTCCTCTTCCATGTTACTTTCCTCTTTTCCTCCTATTAGTTTTGTGATTTCCAACACAGGTTCTTGGCAGAAGAGGGTTTCCTCCGCCACCATCGACAATTCCTCTCGAAAAATCATTTCAGAGTTTTGAGTAAGAGGGACATTATATGAGAGAGGGGATAATTTCCCGAAGTAGGAATAACAGGAATAACTTCCTAGCATAGGGAAATCTGTCGATGAGGGTTCGTTTAGGGTTTCTAGGTCAGTAAAAGTATGTTTTAGATATATTTCCCTATCAATTATGATCAAATATTTGTGTCCCTTTAAGGGTAGCCAAAGGTGTGCCCAGTCTGTGCTAAAGTATCCGTTTAAATTTTCGAACCAATATCACTTGCACAAACTTAGGATCTGTCCTTATTCTGATCATTACATCTTTGAGTTCTCCCATGACTTTCACCTGGGTTTTGTCTAGTTGTATTACATGTTTGTCACTTTTGAGGGGGATTGCGTTTAGTTTTTTGCAAATAGATAGTGGCATAACATTAGAGGATGCTCCCGAATCGACCGAACAGTTATGGAGGTTTCTGTTGAAAACTTGGAATTTTAAAAGGAACAGTGGGACAAAAGGTTTTCCCTTCTTTACTTCAGAGTAGGCGTTCACAGTTGGTTTATTTCCTAGATATGTGGGTGTTAACAACAATTTTTGTCTTGGGAACAAAAGTACCTAGGTCTGCAGGTTGCACGGGAAGCGCCCAAGCGAAGCACGGAAGAATCTTTTTTTCGTTTACAAGTCAAGCGAGCAGGTGAAGTTTTGTTGTCAGCAGCCGAGATCCATCTCTAAAACTGATCGATGGTCACCGGGATTTCGGTGCTACCAAGTTGCCTAAGATTTAGTGTAAAAGGTAGCACCCATAGTTCAAGACAGATCTGGGTCATCTAATCTAGTTGGGACAGGTGGAAGCCAGTCAACATTGTAGGGATCGATGTTTCGAGAGACAAAGGACCTCCCATTCATTGCAACTGAAATTGCCAATCGGTGAAATGTCGAGGGCACCTTTGGAGCCGAGCCCACGGTCCTAGCACCAGG
>JZKD02S1735104.1:343758-354299 GCA_000966675.3 Picea glauca
GTGTGTGATTGTTGTTCTTTATGATATATGCTTTATGTTTATAACACTGGTTTTCACAGTAAAGACTTACTACCACTAAGATTAATGATTCGAAGTTAAAAATGAGAGAAATGGTTAATAATTTACAATAACTGATTCACCCCCCCCCCCTCTCAGTTATTTCATACCTGTAACAACCTGGCCTTCTTTAAATCCCTTCATTTGGAATTCTATTGTTTTGGCTTCCTCGAAATTCTCAACTAAGGTTAGTTTGACAGCCCTTTTCACAAACATGTAAATAGAAGTTGGGAGAGAATTAGTGTATACTTCGATTTGCAACTCCTGAGTAGGATTAGCCTCAGGCTGGAATTTATTTAAGATGGTGGTAATCCTTTGATTAAAGTTTTTTACCCTTTCCTTTGAACTCATGGTGGTAGCGAACAACTCATCCATTAACGCTCCTATAGTAGTTTCTTTTGTGAATTTATCTAGAAAG
Organism: Picea glauca; assembly: GCA_000966675.3. Taxonomy (NCBI): domain Eukaryota; kingdom Viridiplantae; phylum Streptophyta; class Pinopsida; order Pinales; family Pinaceae; genus Picea; species Picea glauca. Next base: position 344,234 of record JZKD02S1735104.1, read on the forward strand.
TCCTTTTGAAACTTTGTCGAGCTTGTTATGGATCCTACAAGTAGGTAAAAATACCATGTGGAAGCCGAATTCTCAAAAGTGTAGGGGAATATCCTGCATACTATGTCTTCATGTTGGACATTCATAAGTCTGATAGATATCATGAATTTCTTGATATGGTCTTCAGGAAATCCTGAAGTCTTAGGTTCAAATTTAGGAAGTAACTTTTCTAGGTGTCAGGGAAGGTTATGTACTCATCCAGGGATGGCTAAAGCATCTCTGGTCAACCAAGGTTGGTTGTTTTGTGGCGATTTTTCCCTCTCTTTGTCATGGTCATTATGATATTCCATATCTTTAGATCCTGAAACTAAGAATTTTGAGTTAAACCCTTATTCTTCTAAAAAATCGTCTGGCTCAAAGAGGTTGTCGGCTAGCGTTTTAGTGATTAAATTAAGAGGATGATCGATTTCGGTGAGAGAGAAATCTATCAAGTCTTCCACTGTGTGCAAAAAAACCTGGTCGGGGGTATCGACCATTGGTCTGCTTATTTTTTTTCTTCAAGGAAGTATCGGAACTAAGGACAATGCACCGATCTGTCGGGCATATGCTCTTGTGATTCTTCTGAATTGATTCAATTCCTCATGAGGGAAAGCATAAGGTATGTTCAGGAATAGGCGTTCTTCATCGTGTTGGGGTGATTTACTCATTTTAGGAGTACTCAATGTGTGTGGGTTTTCTTGGGAATGAGTAGCCATGCATGTGGGTTGTTTTGAATCTATGGGTTGTCTGAAATATTATGTGAAATATGTATTCAACCATTCATTCTTTGGGCCCTCCTTCTAACGCCAATTCTGTTGAGGGGTCTTAAATCCCTTTAACTCAACATAAAAAACCAAACCCACCACCGAGGCCCAATTAGAATCTGCAACATTTAATAGTGGAATGGTTCTCTAGATTTTTCAATCCGGCCAAAATAATCGATGGGATTTACATTTTCTTGTGAAGGTTTTCTTCTTCAGTTTGAACGTTCTCCTTTTTTTTGTATTTTCTCTTAGGTGGGACTGATATGAGATATGGTTGGTATAAACCAACCAGGCAACAAAATGGGAACGAAATTTAACTACTGGAGAAGAGGCTGAGCTTGGGATAACTCTTACACTCTAGCATGCAGACAGTGATCGTCTACCACGGACCTAGTACTAATACATTAACCGTGCGGGTATTCCAATTACCGAATGAGATACAATTTATCAGAAGAAAGCATGCATGTGATAAACAATGGCAAGTAAAATAATTCACTCAACTCTAATCATCAATCACATAATAACACAAAGATTAATCTTCATCATTAAACAAAGAAATGTAAAACATTGCATCAGATAACTTATCAATAGATTTAGTAGTTGTTACTTGTTACAACATCAATTCATGAGATGAAATAAAAAATAATTCTTCTCCACATCCAATCATACACGCATTTGATGAAAACATAAACTTGTCTATGGTCCCAAAAGGACTTCTGAATTAAAGGCAGCTCCGAAATAGTTCTTAACAAAACAAAAAATGAGAGTTTCTTACAACAATCATCAACCTTTGCTAATAGGTCGATCCTCCTATTTATAAAATACTACTAACTAAAAATAACTACTAGAGTGCAACTAAGTAAAAAAAAATCGCCACATGACTCTCTCTTCTAACAACTTTCTAAGAGTCATCTCAAGATATCACTTAAGTGGGTGACTCTTCTCATACTCTAACCACTTGATGAATAAATCCTCGCATGTGTTGGCATACGAGAATATATGTTGTTCCATTGGGGCCGAGTAAATTTCTCTTATCTCCACCACCTGTGCCTGATACTTGACTATATTGGTATTCAATTGTTGCAACACATCCTGAGCTTTTATCGGGTGCTCCATAAACTGTCACACATGTCCCAGCGCGGTGTTTGTCACCTTTGTTATTTCTTCATCCCATGATGATTCTTTCTTGGAAAGAGAATTGACTATGTCATGCAAGTCAACAAAGTCATCGGGTGTACCAAACTCGGGGATTTCGATGTATTTCATTACCCGATTGATCTTGATCCAGTTTTTCTCACACTTGGCCCATTTTTCTTGAATTTATCGGTGGGGTTCCTGGGACATTTTAACCCAATACTTGGTCGATTTCCTTATGCGGTTGACACTACTTTCCATTATCACCCAGATGTCGTTCTCTTCGGCATCTCATTCTTTTTGCACTGTGCTGATATATTCAATTATTTCCATGGCTTGTTGTGCTTTCTCGTACCACCTCTCCATATCTTTGCACGTGCAAGTGCCATGAGGGTGTCTTTCTGAAGCTCAGTTATCCTTGCAGTGAATGGGTGTCATTCATCTATAAACTTGTTGTAGGCCTCCTTGAATTCACTCCTTAGGTACACCGCGGCCTGTGTGGTGCCCTAGTAGTATTTCTCCAAGTGGCGCAAATGTTCCAATTCCTTTAGAGCAGTGGCGAACTCCTCTTCATCTCTTTTAGCTATGTCTAGGGTGGCATCCATGATTGCCATACCTATGTCGATGAGTTCATATTTATTAGCATGCTTGACGTTGATCAGGTTTTCCTCTGTGGTGATGAGGATGGAGCGATCCAGAGTGATCCTCCTCTTCTTAGTGGTTCTCTGGATGATAGAATTCCTTTTTTGATCATAAGTGATGGAATATATGTTTTCTACTTCATCCACGGGATCGGGAATTTGTTGATCCCCCCAGGTGAGTGTGCTCCCCAGACTCCCGATGGTATGTATTTGTTCAAGATTGGATTCCTGAACTTCCTCCCTCTGTTTTTAAGGCCTGACTCATGTTTGTCGCTCATCGAGCAGTTGAGTACTAATTGGAATTAAGGCATCGGGGGTGGGCTCAATACTTATTTGATCATCGGCTGTTGAGAAGTTGATTTCCTTCTGTGAAGCTCCTTCATTTTTTTCACCCACCCTTGGCTCGTCCTTCGAACTGTCCTCTTGGGTTTTCGGTACATTGGGCAGCTCAGTGTCTAAGACACTCTCAACTTCTTGTTCATTCTGTGGGAGCCCTTGAATCTGAGAATCGGGAACTGGGAAAAATGTCTTCTATGGCTCGTTTTCCTCTTCGATATGCACAAGGGTCACAAGGGAAACCTTTGGGCACTCATCATCATCATATATTTTTATCATCTCGCTTAAGGGGTTTGATGCACTTGTCCTCCCTAATGTTCTGACTGTCTCTGGCTGAGCCAAAACACCTGTTGGCGATCCAACCAGTGGCATTGTAAATTTAGGGTCATCTAACCCAGTAATTTCATCAAGGTCTATGAATTCAGGGCACTTGGGCCCATCTAGATTCTATCTGAATTGTCTGCAGGGAGCCCTGTCATGTTTATGAGGTCTAGGTCATCTTGCAACTGATCAATTATCTATTGGTTGTGGATCTTGATTATCTTCATGATTCAGAGGTATTTTCTTTCAGCTGTGTTTATACCCCATGAATACTTTACACCCCAGAAGTATGTACACTCTTCCACGTGAGGGAGTGTAGAGGGCGGGTGCCCCCTCTGCAGGGTTAGGGGGTGAAGCCCCCAAAGGAAAAATTTCCTTGTAAATGTATATTGTAATTTCACTGTAAATCTGGACCGTTCATTATAAGGTCACAGATCTGATGATAGAAATTATGTTAGGGTTTGTTTTCCCTAGAAGGCAACCCTCTGTTATGAGGGAAATGTATTGCAGCTATGCACGATGGCGAGTATTGTATTCTGAGAGAGGAGACTGTGAGAGAAAGAAGAGGAAGTTACAGTGGGATTTGTTGTAGGTTGTATCCCTTCATTTGTTGGATAATAATAAAGAAAGGACCTGGCAATTTCTCTGGTGGAAGTAGCCCACACTGGGTAAACCATGTAAATCTGTGTCTCTATTGTATTATGTATCTTCTGTGTTTTGTTTCCGCATTTGTTTTATTTTATTGCTCCGCAGTCCTATTTTTATAACATTATCCATTGCGCATTATCTAACATGAGTATCCCACTATCACTCACATCATGAGACATGGGGAGGCTTCTACCTTACACCAGGGTTGCCTGGGAAATCTCTGTTGCTTTGGCCGGTACCTAGGGAACTGCTTCTTTGGTCGCTAGCATTTCTTCTCCAGCTCTGAGGGCCTCTTGACCCGATTGTTCTATGGTCATTGTTTGTTCATCTAGGCTTATGGATTCTAACTTGGTCATTTTGGGATCAACTATTCGTGCCACCACCTCATCCCAGTCCTGGGCATTTTCTATGAAGATTTCATCTTCAAATTTTTCGTGGGCATATGGCCAGTAGGACGACACTTGAGAAGCATGTTTCAGGACTATACCCTTTGGATCGTGCTTGCGGAACCGAGTGTTCTGGAATCATAATTCTAATTGGTTCAACCCTTCCTTCTTGGCTTGGGCAGTGTCTTTCACTAGGTATAAGCCGATGTCAAATCCATATGGTATAAACAACCACTTCTTATCTTTGACCAAGGTAGCGTTGTAACCTTGCAGGATGGTCTGGTAGCAGATCTCTCCCACTACAAGTCGATCAAGGACATGTGCTGGAAGGAGATGAGGTGCTCTGGTGGCCCCTGTCGAGCTAGATATATACCATATATTGCAACATTTAATTGTCAACCCAGGGAGGTAGACTTAGAGGAACCAACATTGTATGTGTAGGGTTGAAGAGAGAGTTTATAAAAAATGTAAATCTACTCCCTGAATTCATGAAAGAAACTACTGAAAGAATTTATGCTAATCTGCCCTATCCTGTACCTGTTATGTACCAATCCTGCATTGATCCTGCACTAGTTCTATACTAGCTCACATAATGTGTTTTAAGCATATGAATGATCTACTGAGAAAACTAATGACAGAAAATATTCCAACTCTGCTACTTATGACTCCATAATCATCATAAGAAAATCAACAACATCTATTGAAATCGAATGAAACCTTCCTAATTAATGAGATATTCAAAATAGTTCCAGAACTTCACAACTGCTACTTCTGCAATATTAAATTAATGAGCAATTTGAAAATGAAAACTGGATCATACTTCTATTGAAAGATAATGCTCAAATCTCAAATCTCTAATGAAATGGAAACTATACGAAATATCCAACTCTGTCTCGAAAGAAGGGGGCCCTGCCTTCTTCATCAATAGGTTGATTCTTCAAATTTCTCTCATTAAATATCTTACTTCAAATTTACAAAGACAGAAACTTCATAAAAGAACAAGTTTGAATTTTATTGAAAAGAAAGAATACAATTGTTATAAATCTACTCTTCTTCCCCTCTACATTTCTCTACATCATTTCTCTCCCTGACTGTTCGAGATGAGCTCTTATATAGAATGTGGATCGGTTACATTTAGACTCCTGCGCATCAAGATAAGCAATGTATTATGATATGGTTACATTACAATCAGATCCAGAGATTTGTGCAACCGAATGCATTTCTATAGAAGAAATATGTTTCTTCCATTATGGACGCCTTGATCTCATGACACAAAGTGGCATGACACAATTTGTTCTAGAATGTAATGAATTCTCAACAAGACACTTGGGAACGATTAAAACAGAGAATCGAGCATATTGCTCAATGCTAATGAGTTGTCCACTTTTTGCTGGAGATTGCAACGTTTCAATCTGATTAATAAATTTGTAGCAATCTAATTTTGAGCTCGTTCAACCTCTGGGCAACCCACTTGGCACTTGGCATTTTTGGAAAAACGCCACAACCACGAAATATGGGTTTTACCCATTTAGAAAAACATAAATTTCTCCCAAACCGTTAAGAAGTTGTGGAAACTGTCTGCGTTGGAACTAATTTGGACCCTTATGCACAAAACCCAGATCTTAGTTTTTCAAGATTCAACTTTATCGCTCTGAAAGCTGTGCCCAAATTTGACTGTGTGGGAAGTGACGAAAATTGACAGAAATATCTAACTATGAGCTGGAATCATACTAACAGGTGTTGATCCATAGGAGGGTCATAAGATTTTAAAATTCATGCCTTTGATAAGATAAGTTGTAAGTGCTACAACCATGGGATTTGGTACTGAACGAGGATCAAATGGATACCAAATGACCTGCTATTTGTTCATCATAAACAAATTGATCCAAAAATCAAATTTTAATTCTTCAAACACAAAAATAATGACCATTGTATCGTTTGATTACCTGATATTGCTTGTAAGTAGGTTATGGAGTGAAAATTTAGGATTCATGAGTCAAAAAGGTCTTCATAATGGCTTGTACATTGGTTTTATCATAGGCAAAGATAGGTAGAGCTGATCAAAATTGGGGCCCAACATCCCCCCGGACCAAGACCATTGCATGTTGTCATGCAATCAATTGCTTGTAAAATTGCAAAATTGTAGGACCTGTTGCTTTTGATTTTATATGGGTTTGTTGGATATATTTAAGCCAAAATGTGAGTGGTTTGAGCATAGTGATGATTATGAATTCAGATGTAATGATAAGTGAGAGTAGGATAGGTAATGGAAATTTTTTTGAAACCCAGAGTATGGATAAAATGATAGAAGTACGAATACAAATGTCCAGAACAAGCAATACAGGGGTAGGATATAATCATTATATTTGGTTTGCAAAATTAATGATCATTGAATAATCATGTTTCAAAACAAAGCAGAGTCGATAATACTTACAAAGAACTATCAATACCTGTTATTGGTGGCTTCTCTCTGCTGAAACCTTCCTGGATTTGGAAACAAGGCATGCAAAAATCCGACCTCTCCTAATTATCTGGTACCAACTCATAAAAGTTTTATTTCACAGTTGCAAATCCATCTGATCAATGAGACTTATTGGCATATTAGAAAAATACAAGACCTGCTCACCGATGACAATCTTGAGCTACTGAAAATGCAAAAATTCTAAAGATGCTACAACCTCTGATCCAAGTAAACTTAAGTAGGATAAATGATGTAGAAGTAGGGACCAAGATTTTGCTTTCTGTTGATATATGATTTACTCATTATCACCACCAAACTTTGAATGCAACATCTTTGTATTTATTACCAAGCCAAACCACACATCTTTATTTATATAGAGTATCCTAACCTACTTGACAGGAAATGATCCTGGATTCAAGTATAGTTAGATTTCCAATGGAACCATGTATGTAACATAATGGTAAACAATCTCATATCCAAATAAAGAAATGGTACTTGAATAGTTGCTTGGACATGAGGAACCAGCAAGGTACTTGAATCTATAACCAAGAAGAGTTGGAGGAGGAAATTTCCTTTTGGCCTGATAATAGATTGGAACCATTCCTCTATAAAATCTTCCATGCCTTGGACCTTTTTTTCATCATCTTTCACACCTTCTATCATGCGCTGTGAATTTTAAAAAATTTGATCTTCACATTCTTGACTGCACACAAGAGTTAAGCATGCAAGGAATTCTTTGCTCTCGGGCTTAAATGTGTGTTCCTTACCTGATGGAATCTCTATTTGACATGAATTCTCAGGAGTGATTGTAAAATCTGTTGATTTTTCTTCCATCTCCTGAGCTGCAGATATTTCTTCAAGTTCCATCAAAATGTAAGAAAGCTCTTGCAATAATCTATTCTTTCTTTCAATCATTCTTGAATCCATTTAAATATTCCTTGCTAGATCTTTATGATTTTTGTTGTAGGGGGTTTTCTAAAACTTTGCAAATCACACCAACTGAAAATAACCAATTATGAAAACTAATCTGCAAACTCACACTTGCTTGAAATGAAATCTGCACACTTGCTAAATGAAATATCCTTCTACTGAAAAAGAATATCATCTGTTGAAATGAAAGGCACTCTTGCTGAAAAGAAGATTACTTCTACTGAATCAAATGCACACCCTCTTATACCGTTGAAATCAAAACTCTCTTACTGCTAAATGAAATTTAACATTGTTGAAATGAAGACTCCTTTGCTGCTGAAAATAAAAGCACAGTTGCACACTACACCTTGCTTCTAAATAAATACTTGCTGAAATTAAATCTAGTTGGAAAAGCTTCGGAGGAACCTACTACAGTAGATGCATAGGTTCTTACCTCCAGTCTTACAGCTCCTCCTCCCCTTTGCCTTCCACAAACACAGTACCCACTCTCCAATCCTTTTTAGTTCCTCCCCGGCAATGGCGCCAAAATGTCGAGCTAGATATATACCATATATTGCAACATTTAATTGTCAACCCGAGGAGGTAGACTTAGAGGAACCAACACTGTATGTGCAGGGTTGAAGAGAGAGTTTATAAAAAATGTAAATCTACTCCTTGAATTCGTGAAAGAAACTGTTGAAATAATTTATGCTAATCTGCCCTATCCTGTACCTGTTCTATACCAATCCTGCACTGATCCTGCACTAGTTCTATACTAGCTCACATAATGTGTTTTAAGCATATGAACGATCTACTGAGAAAATTGATGACAGAAAATATTCCAACTCTGCTACTTATTACTCCATAATCATCATAAGAAAATCAACAACATCTATTGAAATCGAATGAAACCTTCCTAATTAATGAGATATTCAAAATAGTTCCAGAACTTCACAACTACTACTTCTGCAATATTAAATTAATGAGCAATTTGAAAATGAAAACTGGATCATACTTCTGTTGAAAGATAATGCTCAAATCTCAAATCTCTAATGAACTGGAAACTATACGAAATATCCAACTCTGTCTCGAAAGAAGGGGGCCCTACCTTCTTCATCAACAGGCTGATTCTTCAAATTTCTCTCATCAAATATCTTACTTCAAATTTACAAAGACAGAAACTTCATAAAAGAACAAGTTTGAATTTTATTGAAAAGAAAGAATACAATTGTTGTAAATCTACTCTTTTTCCCCTCTACATTTCTCTACATCATTTCTCTCCCTGACTATTCAAGACGAGTATATAGAATGTGGATCGGTTACATTCAAGCTCTTGCACATCAAGATAAGCAATGTATTATGATATGGTTACATTACAATCGGATCCAGATATTTGTGCAACCGAATGCATTTCTGTAGAAGAAATATGTTTCTGCCATTATGGACACCTTAATCTCATGACACAAAGTGGCATGATACAATTTGTTCTAGAATGTAATGAATTCTCAACAAGACACTTAGGAACGATTAAAACAGAAAATCGAGCATATTGTTCAATGCTAATGAGATGTCCACTTTTTGCTGGAGGTTGCAACGTTTCAATCTGATTAATAAATTTGTAGCAATCTAATTTTGAGCTCGTTCAACCTCTGGGCAATCCACTTGGCACTTGGCATTTTTGGAAAAACGCCACAACCACGAAATATGGGTTTTACCCATTTAGAAAAACATAAATTTCTCCCAAACCATTAAGAAGTAGTTTAAACTGTTTGCGTTGGAACTAATTTGGACCCTTCTGCACAAAACCCAGATCTTAGTTCTTCAAGATTCATCTTTATTGCTCTGAAATCTGTTCCCAAATTTGACTGTGTGGGAAGTGACGGAAATTGACAGAAATATCTAACTATGAGCTGGAATCATACAGACAGGTGTCGATCCATAGGAGGGTCATAAGATTTTAAAATTCATGCCTTTGATAAGATAAGTTGTAAGTGCTACAACCATGGGATCCGGTACTGAACGAGGAGCAAATGGATACCAAATGCCCTGCTCTTTGTTCATCATAAACAAATTGATCTAAAAATCAAATTTTAATTCTTCAAACACAAAAATAATGACCATTGTATCGTTTGATTACCTGATGTTGCTTGTAAGTAGGTTATGGAGTGAAAATATAGGACTCATGAGTCAAAAAGGTCGTCATAATGGCTTGTACAATGGTTTTATCATAGGCAAAGATAGGTAGAGCTGATAAAAATTGGGGTCCAACAACCCCGAATACCCTAATGTAGGTATTGCACTCGTCCAGATACCAGTGGCCGACCTTTGATATCATGTAATGTCCCCCACCTCTTAGAGAGGTGATGAGGAGACTCAGTGGCCTGGGCACCCCCACTAGGTCATAGTCTCACACTGAGGGGGAAAAAGTCAAGAAGTTAAAAGTTATAT
>JZKD02S1735104.1:386573-413889 GCA_000966675.3 Picea glauca
TGGAGCCTGATTATCTTCCTGATTTAGAGGTCTTTTACTTTCAGCCATGTTTATACCCCATGAAGTATTTACACCCCAAAAGTATGTACACTCTTCCACACGGGGGAGTGCAGAGAGGGCGTACCCCCTCTGCGGGGTCCGAGGGGGCTATGTCCCCGGCTAGGGGGTTTGGGGGCAAGCAAGCCCCCAGCGAGGGTTCAGGGGCAACCTCCCCCGATGGGGGTTTGGGGGTGAAGCCCCCGAAGAAAAAATTGCCTTGTAAAAGTATATTGCAATTTCATTGTAAATCTGGACCGTTCATTATAAGGTCATAGATCTAACGATAGAGATTATGTTAGGGTTTTTTGCCCTAGAAGGAAACCCTCTTTTATGAGGGAAATTTATTGTGGCTATGTATGTTGGCCAGTATTGTATTTTGAGAGAGGAGACTGTGAGAGAAAGAAGAGGAAGCTACAGCGGGTTTTACTATAGGTTGTATCCCTTCATTTTGTTGGATATAATAAAGAAAGGACCTGGCAATTTCTCTAGTGGACGTAGCCCACACTGGGTGAACCATGTAAATCTGTGTCTCTCTTGTATTGTGTATCTTCTATGTTTTGTTTCTGCATTTGTTTTATTTTATTGCTCTGCGGTCCTGTTTTTCTAACACATCTTTCTTTGGGCTTAATACAACCAGTACTGCACATGGGCTTAGGCTTTCTCTGAATAACCCTTTGTCCAACAACTCCTGGACTTGGCTTTTTATCTCATCATTCTCTCTAGGTGTCAACCTATAGGCAGATTTGTTTGGTAGACTATCTCCTGGAATAAGGTCAATGTGATGGCTTATGTTCCTGATGGGTGGAAATGAGTGTGGTAACTCATCTACAACTATATCATCAAATTTTTCTAACAGTTCCTGGATTTCTATAGGAAAATCCTCTACAGAAGTATTTGTAAGGATCACTCTCAGCTTCCTCACAACAACAAACTCTATTTATTTCTCTCCCTTGACTTCTTTTAAGAGTTCCTTCCCACTCATGAGAAGTATAATTGAAATGGCTTCTACCTTTGGTTGTTTGGCTTCTATGGGTAACAACATATGTGTCCTAACATTTTTTTTATAGAGTATAGGTATTCTTTCTACCATCATGAATAACTTTTCGGTCATATTGCCATGGCCTCTCCAATAAAATATGACAAACATCCATAGGGATTACATCACACAATATTTCATCTTTGTAACCTCCTATTTTAAATTCAACTTGGCATTGTTGACTTACCATGACTTGATGTCCTTTCTGCAATGACGATACCTTGTATGGATTTGGATGTGGATTCATCTTTAGCTCCAGCTTCTCCACCATCTATGTGGATACGATATTGTCAGTGCTTCTATTGTCTATGATCACCTTGCAAACTCTGTCTTTTGACTTACAAGTAGTTATGAACAGGCTTGTTCACTGAACTGATTGCTCTGGTTCCTTTTCTAGTTTGAGAAGAACTTTCCTCATCATGAGGTTTCTTCCTCCTTCTATGGCTTCTCGTTCCACATGCTTCTATTCTTCGGCAATGTGTGCTTCTCCGCCTTCTCATTTTCTATCGGGACATTCCCACAATTTATGCCCTTCCTTTCTGCAGGTGTAGCATTTAACTATGCCACCTCTGGCTCTTCCTCTTCCTCTTCCTCTGGAAAAAGAACTTTGTTCACCATATTATCCTTCTTTAGAGCTTCCGCCCTTCTCTTGGTGACTATGTTTCTTATCAGCTTCTGGCTTTGACATCTGGAACTTCTCCCTGTTGGTTCCTTTTACTCGACTCTAATTTCCGCCCCTGCTTCGTTGGCTTTGCCTCCTGGCTATTTTGTCTTCATCTTTCAAGGCTGCTTGATAAGAATCCTCGACCATACTGACAGGCATCATGTTGATATCTTCTTGAATGTCATATCTCATCCCATTGATATATTTGGCTGTCTTCTCATCTTCATTCTCTTTCTGTCCAGCCCTAATGTTTAGTCGGTAAAATTCTTCAGTGTACTCCTTCACTGATAAACCTCTCTGTTTCAGGTTTTGTAATATTCTATAAATATTAATCTAGTAATCCTTCAAGATAAACTTATCTTTCATCTTATCTACCATCCTATCCTAGATTTTAATTTTCTTCTTACCATTTCTTCTGCATTCGACTTGCAGTTCATCCCACCATAATGCTACATGGCCTTTCAGTCTTGTCACTGCATGCTTTACCATCTTGTCTTCTTTGATATCTTCATAATTGAAGTATTTATCCATGGCACGTACCCAGTCTAACTATTCTTTGACTTCGAAATTTCCCTCATACATAGGTACCTCTATCCTTCCTCTAGCGCCTATTTTTTAAATAGCCTTGATCAAGTGGTCCTGTGCATCATCCTCGACTACATTTCTGCCAGCTTCTACCTCTTCTTCACTCTCATCCTCACTGATATCACCAACATCTAGTGCTCTTCGTTGCACTGTCTCCATGGCATCCAATCTCATTCGAAGTCACCTCATTTCTTCTTCCATCTCTATGTTCTCTCTGCGTCTCCTTGCATCACCTTCAACAGAGATCAAATTTCTTTGATATCACAAATGATACCAACTTCCCTTCTTTCTTCTTTTGTCTGTTGTATGCACACAAATTTAAGTCTTAGCTCTGATACCACTTGATGCAAACCCCCTACCCCAGCGGGGTCCGTGACCTCCCGGTCATTGGATCGTCTTCTAACTTCGAGCTAGAACAACTCTTTCGGGTCCTCACTAGAGCTTGCAAATCAGAACCACAGGTCCTACTCTAAACCTAGTCGGATCTTATAAATGCTAAGCATGAGCTCCACTCCACACAACCAAGGGCCATGACCGCACCTTTTTTTTCCAAGGTGCTTTGTGATTCGTGGTTCGGGACTTCTCGAGGTACCAACTCTTCTACACATTCAACTTGGAGAAGAGCCTTCTCCTACGTTTGGTTCTTTCAACTTGGGCACCCTTGGCGATCGCTTAGTGGTTGGATTTCTTAGAGGCATTGTTCCTACAATAAAAATCAATCCTTTAGGGCCTGCGTACAGAGAAACATTGGATAAAAATGTATATATGAAGTGAAAAAACAGAAAATCCAGACTGGTACATACCTGTAACACTTGCTAAACCTGGTTGTTTGATACTCACGGGATCTCAAAATCTTTTGAATTTCTCATCTCGCTTCTATGGATGCTCTGAAACTCCTTTTTGTGTAGAATGTTTCGTTTACAATGGCCCAAGATAATTTAAATGGGGAAGAAATTACCATGTCATATCAACCAATTAATTTGGGTGATGAGTGGAATTTAAACAAATCTTTCGCCGAATCTCTGCAACTTGAATTCATCATGGGTGGATGGCAGAGCTACTGAGGGTGACATGTTATATCGGTAATTTCAAATGGTTGTTTTGATTCGCACATGAAGTAGCAACTAATGTGACATTTGGCATTAATTAACCTCTTAAAATCTCAGAATCCAATCGTATCTAGCGTTAAAACATCCCATCATGTCTCTTTCTTAGTGGGTGGATCAGGGATCAATGATGTGCTATGAATGTTTTTGTTGATATCCTTTCGTCGAAAACCTTCGACGCCAATCGACTTCATCGCACAGTGCTGATGTGGAAAATTGACTCAGAGGTGTGACTTGGACCTGAGGAACCAAAAGTGGCTCGGGGTTGATCTAGGCCGTATGGTTTCTCCTGTCAGGAATAGATACGTGGAGTTAAAGACTACTGACTTAATTCACGCAAATTAGTCAGAGTTAGTTATTTATTCAAATTATGCATTCTAAAATAAGCCTCGGTTCGTCGATGCTGAAAAGGTATCGGGGATAAACCTATCGCGTATTTTACTTCGGGTTAGCTTCTTAGAAACTTCATCAATGCCAAGACGCTTTGGTATTCGTTGATCAAGGAAAACTCTTTAGCATGGTCCAAATGTTCGTCGTGTTTCAGTTTTCTTCGATTTCGACAAGCGCGTCAGGTATCAACTATCAGTGATATCATTTCCTCCATCCTTAATGTTCACTCCCTTCACCTTTTACCGATGTTGAAGGGGATCGAATATCGGCGAGGTCTGTGTGTGATACTTTTCATGAAACAAAAATTCCCTTTCACCGATACCAATGAATATGGGCTCTCGATGATTGAGGCTTTCCGAGTGTTTCCCTTTCACCTCTTAATTCCTTCCAATGTCAAATCTTGAGCGCATCGGGGGAAGTGTTTTGGATGTTGATTCCTTACTTAAGTGTTAGGCCCTTTTAATTCAAGTATTTTCATAAGGTTAAACAAACCTGAATAGCTAATGAGCTTTAAGAGAACATGCATAGTCACAACATTTATCAACAGAAAATCAAATTCTGACAATGCAAAATTAAGTGGTACCCAAAAAGTGAAAATTTGACATATGCTCTTTTAGGGTGTGTTGAGTTATCAACACCACCCTTATGAGTATTACGTCATTTCTTCTTATTCCCTACTGGTTTTTGGTTACCATTTGGGTTGGCCGACAACTGCATAGAATGTACATCCGCCAACTAAGTGGGGTTGGAAGACATACATTAAGTTGGCCCTCCTGCAGATGGGTTAAGAGACAAATATTTCATATGGATTGTCATTGAGTCTATGGATTTTACATTGGTGGCACCTACAATGCCATAGGCATGAGGTTTGGGATTTTTCCTAAGGTCATAAGTTTATCACAGTGCGTCTAGAAGAAGGTGGTATAACATCCCAGACTGAGCATATATCAAGTCTAACTATTGGGGTCTAAAGATCGTCTCTTCCTCAGTGGTAACCCTGGAAGTAGCAACTTCCTTTGAGATAGGAGCATGCAAAAACTTAAGAAACCATTCTAAAATAAAGGTGAGGGGTATAGGGGTCTTAATCAACCTCTTTTGTCTACGCCACTTCTGGATATGGTTTGAGATATGAGTGGTAGTATCCTGGCGTAAAGTAGACAACAACTCTAAGATAGCATCGTAATGAATGGGAAACTAGAAGTGGTTAAGGAAAAACAACACCAATTGATTAAAAGTCCCATATGCCCCCCTAGGTATCTCAATATACCATTTTGTAGCAACTCTGATGAGGGTGCATTGAAATAATCTTAATCGAATAGAATCGTCATTAAGGGAATTCGATGAGCACCAAAGGTGAAAGGTAGTGATGTGATCACCAGGATCCTCTCCATTCTTACCCTTGAAATTTGGGATGTCTGAAGGAAGCTTGGTGGGGATGGGGGGCCATGTAGGATCATGAATCACAGGATCATTCATTAACTTAGACAAGTCTGGCAGATTAAGCGTGGCCATAAAAGGGAGACAAGGTTGCCACATCTGGCCCCAAGCTTCGGGGAAAGACTGTGCTTGAGGAACTGCAAGCCATCCAGAATTTTGGTAAACACCATAGACCTATCTAGGATTATAAGTCCCTCCTCCGGGCTCACCCATAAAAGGTTAGTTGGGCATCACTCCAGTAGGAATGTTCTATTGAGGGTTATAGAAATTTCCCCCAACCGGATTGGATTCAGGTTGGGTGTTTCCCAAAGCATGAAACTGACCTCCTCCGAGTGGGAATCTAGAGGATAGAGGTGGATTCATCATGCCAAAATTATTGGTCAGAATCTTCCCCAAATAGGTAGGTTTGTAGGACGTAATTTGAGTCGAAGCTTGTCCTCCAAGTTGGTTATTCTACCTGGAAGTAGGAGGATTGGACACGGGGTTAAAATCAGGAAAACCTCCCATATTGGGAGTTGTTTGAGGGATTTGAGATCCACGAAATGAAAATGGAGTGTAAGGAGGCAGAGTGCCCCCAAGCCCAATGCTAGCATTAAGTCCAACAACTGGGATGGAGTTTGAAAGCTGTGAATTAAAGTTGGGCATACCATAAGAAAAGGGACTAGAAGCCATAGGGATGGACTGAACATTGTAGCCTAGTGAGTGGCTGAGAGACCCAAAAGGGTTCGAGGCGGTAGGTTGATCATTCACTATAGGTCGGGCCATAGTAATGATAGATGCCTTTGACACTACAACCAAGGAGGTTGCAGGAGTCGAAGGGGTGTCATTAACTATAGTAGGTATGGGATTCGAAGGGCTCCCATTGTTCTAAATACTAGGTTCAATACTCATCCTTGTAGAATCACAAGTCTGAACAATGGACGTGTGTGTACCATGCCTAATAACTCTACGCCTTTTAGAAGGAAAAGACTTGAAATCTAGTGGTAACTGTAACAAGTGAAGGGACTGGCGGGGAGGCTAGTCCCACTCCCCGATGACTTAAGCAAATAAAGATAAAAATATATCCTAACGCCAACTCGTAATCCAAGATCACACCAAAATTCAAATGGCCAATATGCATAAAAATGGGGTAAAGTGGCTGAGTGGCCTCCCTCCCTAAAGAAGGTATGCCTCACCCAAGAGGGGCCTGAGACTCCCTGCTAAAGATCGGAGGTAACAAAATTAGTTATAAGGGCCCTCATGGGCTTAACAACCAATTGGTCAGATCCCCCCAGAGAGGTAATCCTCCATAAAGGTTGTGTGTTGTTTGACCCTTATCTGACCCAGGGTACCTACAAAATAACCCCTGCAAGTAACCTATGAGACACCTAAGTCAAGAAACTAATAAACCATTGTATAACCGATGCACAAGCAAGCAGTCGTAAGTCAGGTCCACCATATGTGTAGGGTAGAAAAGCCCGAAACCTTGAAAGTATTGCCTCTCACGAAGGTAAAGGGACTAGCAAGATCCCCAAATATGAATAGATCACCAGAAATATCTCTGACTCTAGGAAGCTATCGAGGGGATATCCCTTCAACCAACTTCGCGCGACCTCATGATTAACTCCAGTGTGAGAGGAGCCTCCTGATCTTACCAATTATACAATGGATTTCTCCACTCCCTGACTCGGACACATATGTTGATTTAATTTCCTTGGAGAAGTTTACTCACAAAATCCTATTCTAAGGCACTAAATCCTAAGCTAGTTTGTGCACCCTAGAAAATAAAACCGTGACTAATCAATTTTAATTTATAACATTAATTTTAATGGTCATGATTACTAAAAAAGTTATGGTGGTGAAACTCATGATGTTATGACTCTGGAAGAAAAGTAAATATGAAAATAATGCAAAGTCCTAACTTTAAATTTCAATGAATGATATGCTTCTAAAAACCAATGCAATTTTCAAATTCAACTATGCAATTCTGAAGTAAAATGCAATCTTTCACCATATGCACTAAGATAATGAAAAAGACTCCAAAAGACAAAAATGTCAAGCAATGCAAAATGCCTATTTTTTTTTGTATTTTCAATATAACAAAACTGAAAATGCATGGACTGAAAAGCAACTGGATATATAACCCTATTTTGTATAGAAAGATATAACTCAAGCAGGATACCAAGCAGCAAAACACCCATCCCAGTGTACAAGGATAATAAAAAATGAAAATATGGTGAGAAAGACTCTACCTAGAAATTCAACCAAAAGAGGGTTTCCTATCATCCCACAAGCACTCAACAAGCACTACAAAGACCTAAGAAGACTCAACAAACATCAAATCCCACCCAACAACCACCAAACCCAAAAAAAAAGTAAGGAAAATTGATGTACATGACTGTTTAGACAAATAGAGTGTATATAGACATCTTGCAGTGAGACAACCAACGTATATACATGACTGTCAAGGCAAGAGGCACGTATATGCTTCAAAACAAGGCCAATCAAGGGAGAAAGTTTGTAAACTTAGACCCAGAGTGAACAAGAACTGTCAAGCAATGATACAACAAGAACCACAATATAAACAAGATAAATCTAAGGAGAAAAGTAGTCCAAATCCAAAGAAAGAATATTCAATCCCCAATATGGTCGCCAATTCCATTATGAGGAAAATCCCTCCATGGCTAGGGTAAACCACAATAGATGGAAATGACTGCAGAAATCAACTCTATCCCAGAAACATTCTATATAAACTAATATGCAAGAGAGATAAGAAATATGCCTACCTCGTCCACATGTTCGATGAAGTCTAGCATTGAGCACTTGAACCCAAAGCTATACACCTGCAACTAGTTCTCAACAAACAAGAAAAGAAAGCATATGGTGATAATATAAAAGGTTAGCATATTATATAGCATAATCCATTAATAAACATAAAAAATAAGCCCATGGATAATAATTCATATATTTTCAAGATATCAATAGGATGGGAAAGGAGTATTTCTATTAATAAATGATCAGCAGAAGTGAAAATATTACAAACTTCTTTGTCGGCATGGTTCGGAACCAAGAAACTAAGTTCCTTCCAGTTGGGCCTCCACCACATCAATCCTCCACCAAAGGCAAGCTCATAAGAGAGAAACAATGAGGTTCTCAATCAATAAGGAAAGATATTGGGGGTTGAATACTGTGTTTAGACTTAAATAACAAAGGGATGCAAACTCAATATGAAGTAATAATTTCTTCATAGTAACTTTTCTCTCAAAGTTGAATTTTTTCTCCTTTTCCATAACTCAGAATTGGCCCATTTATAGCCTTCAAAATGGAACTGAAGGGATAGTTGGAATGTTTCCAGTATATGGAAGGCCAAGGATCAGAGATCTCCTATCATGACATGGAAACCTGACATTTAATTTTCATTTTCTAGCACAAATCCCAATGTACGTGAGTTGTAGTGGAGCAGTCTGCGTATACACATGTTGTATAGTGTGCAAGATGCGTACATGTGGAAAATTATTAATTATTGTCTCTTTCTTTTATCAATAGGGAAGATAAGTTTGCATAGGGAAATGGAATAAGTCCCTCTATGCAAGATTGCATAGGGTGAGACAATTTTTTCTAAATTAATTAAAACAATTGCAAGAACTTCAAGAAACATATATGTATTAAGTGAAATTGGAAATGAAAAGTGTTGTCTAGGAAAGGAAGATGAATGTTGTCTATGACATAGAATAATGGGTCACATACACTTTGATAACCTTGTCAAAGTAAGAAAAAAGGAATCAGTTAGAGAAATTACCTAGATCACGAAACCAACCAACACTTTTTGCAAGCATTGTCAACAAGGAAAGAAAACAAATACCAAGTTCAAATCAAATGAATATTCAACGATAAGAGCACTGGAAATTATGCATACTTATCTAGTTGGACCAACTACAACAAAGGGTTTAAAAGGTGATAAATAATTTATGTTATTAGTTGATGATTATACAAGAATGACTACAGTTTTCTTTCTCGGGAATAAGTCAGGAGCTTTTGAAAACTTCAAGGTCTACAAGGAAATGGTTGAAAATGAAGTGGATTCAAAAATAAAATGTTTGATATCGGATAATGGAGTACATTTCACTTCAAAGTAATTTATGGACTATTGCAGAAGGCATGGAATAAAAATGAAATTCCTCATTGCTAGGACACCTCAATATAATGGAGTTATTGAAAGAAAGAGCGGGACGGTACAAGAAATGTCTCGATCAATGCTAATGGATTCCAAATTGATAGATATTTTTTGGACACATGTAGTTCATACAACAGTTCACATTCAAAATAGATTAATGCTCAAAAACAACACTAACAAAACTCCTTATGAGCTATGGCAAGGAAGACTAGAAAATGTGAAGCACTTCAGAGTATTTGGAAGAAAATGCTACATCAAAAGAGAAGATGGTAGAATGGGAAAGTTTGACTCTTGTGTGGACAAATGAGTACTTGTTGGTTACTCAAGTACAAGGAAAGAATACAAGTGTTATAATCCGAGGTTGAACAAAGTTGTGGAAAGAATCAATGTAACAATTGATGAAACAGGTGGACGAGAAGTAAAGGAAGAAGAAAATGAAGGAATGGAACAAATTTACAAAGAAGAAGAAGAAGATAAAGAAGATGTATATGGGAAAGATGAAGCAGATCATATAGAAGTAGAAGAGAAATTTCAACAAGTTACTCCAAATACACTTAACAAATGAGTAATAAAGAATCAACCTTCAGAACAGATTATTGGAAACAAATATGCAAGAATTACGACTAGAAGAAGAACCTGTTCAGCAGAACAAATGCACCTAGCACTCTTATCTACGATTGAACCAAACAATTTTGAAGAGGTGAGCAAGGCTGAATTTTTGAATAAGGACATGGATGAATAATTGGATCAAATAGAGAAGAATGACACTTGGGACTTGGTTCCAAGACCAAAGAATAAGAATGTGATTGGCACAAAGTGGGTATTCAAAAACAAATTGCATGAAGATGGACAGGTTACAAGAAAAAAATCTATATTGGTATGTAAAGGATACGCAAAGGTTGAAGGAATCAACTTTGAAGAGACATTTTCCCCAGTTTCCAGAATGGAAGCAATCCGATTTTTCCTAGCTTATGAATGCTCCAAGAATATTAAAGTGTATCAGATAGACGTGAAATCAACTTTTCTGAATGGGGAACTTGAAGAAGAATTCTACATTGAACAACCAGAAGGATTTTAGTTGTCAGATAATGCAAATTATGTGTATAAATTGAAGAAGGCCTTGTATGGTCTAAAATAGGCTCCTAGAGCATGGTACTCTAAACTGGATAAATATCTATAGCAGGAAGGGTTCAGAAAAGGAAGTAACGCAAGATAGTATTTTATTAATTGAATTTTATGTTGATGGCATTATTTTTGGAAGCAATGATGACAGGTTAAGCCATCAATTTTCAAAGGTTATGCAGAATGAATTTTAAATGTAATTACTCGGAGAACTATCCTTCTTTCTAGGTCTTCATATACGTCAAAGAAACCAAAGAATTTTTATTTCTCAAACTATTTATATCAGATAAATGCTAAATAAGTTTGGAATGGAAGATTGCAAAACAATTACTACTCTTATGCAAACCAATTGCAAGTTAAGAAAAGATGATGATTCCAAGTCTACAGACCATAGGAAATACAGGTCAATGATGTTGATGATTGCAGCTACGTGAGACATTCTCCAGCTTACAAACCTGAGAGAAAGACCCTGAGAGGGGCATGTGGTTCCTATCTGAGACAGAGCTGGAATGTAGAGATAGCCTCCTCCTTACATAAAGTTGAGAATAATTTTGGATGATTCTCTTGTGTAACACAGTGAGAAAGGATATCTGTAGAGTTGGACATGTTTGTGATTGATCACAAAGTGAACATGTGAAATCCCAAAGTGTTGTGTGCATCTTCATGAGAACAAAAATGAATATGATGTATTATCCTTCTCTGAGCAGAGAGTTGATGAGAAAATCTAGATAAATATCATGTGTAATGTAGTGGGGAAGAATATCTATTGAGTGGGTGTGCCTATGGATGAGCATAGGTGAATGTGATCATAGTGGTTGAGCACTAGAAGTTGTTCTTATGTGTAATGCAGTGATCCATAGATATGGAAATCCATATGGATGTGCCCCTAGTGGATGAGCACTAGTGGGTGTAAGATATCCCTTTATATATTTTTCAAGAGTCAAACCTTCCTGTAACCCTAATTGTAATGTAAAGGGTATAGCTCGGCCCCACCTTAATGTAATTGTTAATTAATGTAAAAGATAATTAATCTAGTCAATATTAAGTATATTATGAGATAGAGAGGTTGTCCCTGTTGTGCCAATAGACACTTTTGTTGATAGGTACGGTTTAGTATAAGTAAAGGTAAATTCCCCATTGATGAATCATATCATTTTGTGTGAGTTTGGAAATTTCATCAAGTACATCTAATTGGGAAAAGTGTGCACCTCTCTTGGGCGCTAGTCTTCTAGATTTTGAAAGCAACCTCTTGTGTGCTAGTTTTCCTTGGTGGTGAAGGTATTTCTCTTGAATAATATAGCAAAGGATTTGGCTGGTTTTTCTTCCCTTGTTGAGAAGGGTTTCCCAGGATACTTCTTGTGTTCTTGTGCATGGTGTTTCTTCTTGTGATCTTGTTTGCTGCAAAATTATTGGTTATGGTTAAGTTAAATGCTAAAATGGAATGAACTTCATGATTAACCTTGTCTATTGAAAAATAAACATGGTTTCATAACATAGGTATTGAAGAACCCATTGCACAAACAACTTTCAACCATCCTCTCTCTCTTCTACAGAAACCGTACGAACCTCCTTGGGTTCCCAAAAAATCCATATGGCCTGTTCTTCTGGAGGTTTTCAGCACTTGGAACTTAGATGTTGGGGATAAAAATGGCATAGGAGTGTACGACCTCCTTGAGTGCACCTCCAACAAGCTTCAGATCAAAATTTCGATCATTTTGAAATTTTGTCCCTAGGGTTTTTAGGGTTTTGCTAATTTCTATAGAAATTTCAGTATTAGGGTTTCTGCAACTCATTGAAGGAGCTCTTCAACTCACCAATGTTCTCCTATATTTCAAATGATTATTGATGGAAGTCATAAGTCCAACAAAACCTAAAAAATTTCTAGCCTAACCTAGCCATTAGGTTTTTTGGCCCAGTTGACAAAGGGTTGTGAAGAATCTAAAATTATGATGAACAAAACTATGATGGAAGATAAGCTTGATGGATCAAGAAACTTCAAGTTCCTAGAAGACAAGAATTCAAAGGAAGACTCTTTATGGGTGATATGAAAAGGTGTCACTATGACATACCTCCTTCATGAATATGTTAGAGGACAGAGATCAACCATCTTCCATTGAAGAAATCATATCAACACGCTCAGGTATGCACTTGTATATATATTATTTGTATCATTGTCATCAGGGTAATTGCAGGATGAAGGAACCTTTTATTGAAGTCTTGGATCCAGAGGGATCTCAGTGCATTCAGAGGAACAACACACTGGAAGTGAAGATTCCAGATTTGATTATTGTAATTTTCATTCCTCTAACCTATATTTCTAAAGTTTGCTACATTACAAGTAGGTGTTGTAGCTGTGACAAAAATTCTTAAATTGTTTTGATTCTATAAATGTACTCGTTATTCTCCTTGAGGAGATATTCTTATTTTGGTTTCTCTTGCTTTCTTGTTCCAGATAGGTTAAGAACAAAAGAAGATTTTTATCCTTCAAAGGGATTCACTTGACTCAGAGGGATTCAAAACTATTTGAGAAAGAGGAAGAATAGAACCATCCTTGAGACAATCAATGCAATAATTCATGATCAAAATCCTTCTATGATTCCATGGGAAGAAGCATGCATGACACAACATATGTTCAGAAAAAGAGGCTTCACCAGACCTTGAAAAACATAACTCCCAAATATTCACTAGAGTGAAGCCTGATATTGAACACTTAGGATATTTGGGTGCCCAGTGTATTTGAATGCACCCAAAGAGAATAATTACAAGCTAGACCCTTCAGGGAGAAAGGATACATTTATGGGATAAATAGTGAATCATCAAAGACATTGCATATCTACATCCATGGTCATAGAAATATTGAGACAAGAAGAGATGTTTTCCTTGAAGAAGAGATAGCCTTTAAAAGGTCCAAATAATCTCAGATGGAGATTGACAGTGAGACAATACCTTCTCCCCCTTCAACATTTAAGAGGGAGACATACATTATTCCAGTTGATCGAGTAGCTCCAATTGATATGTCCAAGAGATATTGAAGTAGGGCATAAATGCCTATCTAATATCACTCTACGGGAGGAAAAGAAACATATAATCCCCTCAAGGAACATCCCGAGAAATCAAAAGATATTTTCGAGCTATCCTTCAGTCATGAGATACTTCATTAATTTTGAGCCTCCCTGTATTGTAGAAGCAATAGGAGAACAGGTATGGAAAGGTTCCATAACAAAAGAATACTAGTATATATTAAAATAATGATTCTCAAAATATTTTTTAGAGACAATAAGGGAAGTTTGTGGTAACTTCCAAGTAGATCTATAATATCAAACATGCATTTGATGGAAGTGTCGAGAAATACAAAGCAATATATATAGCCAAAGTATTCTCACATATAGAGGAATTTGTCTATGATGAGACACTTGATCCAGTAGGCATAATACACTTCCATCCATACTACCATCCATGAGTTTGAAACTATATCAGATGGATAGATTCTTTATGATATTGGGTTTCAACAAGAGTATTGTTGATTCAAACCTATATTACAGTGTTGGTGATGAGAGCCCGATTTTGATGACTTATTCAGAAATCCTTGTTGGATACAAGTTAGCTTTGACTTATGATTTTGAGATGAAGGATATGATTATGATGCATGAATTCTTGGACAAGAATTATGACAGAGGACCAATGATATTTTCCTGAGTCAAGGAAAATATAAAGTGGGAATATTAAAGAAGTTCAGTATGACAGAATGAAAAACCACCGTGATGGACTTGAAGAAAATGAATGATGATGATTCAGACGAGATTGATCCACAACTAATTGGATCATTGATGTATCTATTTAATACCACAAATTCATTCTATGCAGTGAATGTACTTAGTCAATCCATGAGTCAGTTGAGACAGACTCACTGGATAGTAGTAAAGCATGTATTGATATATATATGAGGCACAGTTGGATATGGCCTGAGATGTGCCTCCAGTGTGAACTTGAGTTTGCAAGATATGTCGATACAGATTGAGAAGAGAGTACAATGGATCAGAAGAGAAAACCCAGTTTGTTTCTTACCATGAAGTTTTCCATGATTTCCTGATGCAACAGGAAACAAAACTATGTGGCCTTGAGTACCACAGAAGCAGAGTATATAGCATCGAATGTGAGAAGCCATATGGCTTCACAAGATTCTGACAGATATACTTGACCATGATATGGATCCTCTGATGATAACAAAGATCCATGTGTAAATTGCTTTGAGAACCCAGTGTTTCTTGATGGATCGAAACATGATGAGTTGAAATATCTTTATATTAGAGAAATGATGCAGAGGAAAACAGTGCACATGAAGTACCTTCCTACACATGAGCATATTCTAGACATCTTCACCAAATTAACTTTGTGAAGAATGTCTCCCTAGTTGAGAGGGATTGTTGATGACTCCAGCCAAGACAAATTTGAAAGTACATCCATGTGAGACTTGGCATGATGAAGAATACCTCCCTAGATGAGAGGGAGTGTTGATGATTGCAGCTACGTGAGACATTTTCCAACTTACAAACCTAAGAGAAATCCCCTAAGAGGGGTGTGTGGTTCCTATCTGAGACAGAGATGGAACGTAAACATGGCCTCCTCCTTACAGAGAGTTGAGAATAACTTCAGATGATTCTCCTGTGTAACGCAGCGAGAAAGGAGATATGAAGAGTTGGATGTGCATGTGGATGAGCACAAGGTGAACGTGTGAAATCCCAAAGTGTTGGGTGCATCGTCATGAGAACAAAAATGAAGATGATGTATTAACCAACTTTGAGCAGAGAGTTGATGAGAAACTCTAGATAAATCTATTGTGTAATGTAATGGGAAAGAAGATCTGTTGAGTGGACGCGCTTGTGGATGAGCACATGTGAACATGATCCTAGTGGTTGAGCACTAGGACTGGTTCTTCTGTGTAATGCAATGATCTCAAGATATGGACATCCATATGGATGTGCCCCTAGTGGTTGAGAACTAGTGGGTGTATGAGATCCAGTTCTATATTGTTCAAGAGTTAAACATTCCTATAACCCTAATTGTAATGTAAAGGGTACAGGTCGGCCTCACCTTAATGTAATTGTTAATTAATGTAAAAGATAATTAATATGGTTAATATTAATTATATTATGAGATAGAGAGGTTGGCCCTGTTGTTCCAATAGACACTTCTATTGACAGTTTTAGTTTAGTATAAGTAAAGGAAAATTCCCCATTGAGGAATCATATCATTTTGTGTGAGTTTGGAAATTTCAACAAGTACATCTACTTGGGAAAATTGCGCAACTCTCTTGGGTGATAGTATTCTAGGGTTTGCAAGCACCCTCTTGTGTGCTAGGTTTCCTTGGTGGTGAAGGTATTTCTCTTGAAGAATATATCAAAGGATTTGGTTGGGTTTTATTCTCTTGTTGAAAAGGGTTTCCCAGGATACTTCTCGTGTTCTTTTTCATGGTGTTTCTTATTGTGATCTTGTTTCCTACAACATTATTGGTTATGGTTAAGTTAAATGCTAAAATGGAATGAACTTCACTCTTAACCGTGTCTATTGAAAAATCAACAAATGATTGGTAGCTTACTATATGTGACAACATCTAGACCAGATGTAATGCAGGCAGTTGGACATGTGGCAAAATTTCAAGAAATACCAAAAGAATCTCATATCATAGCAGTGAAGAGGATTTTTAGATATCTCAAAGAAACAAAAGAGTTTAGATTATGGTATCCAAAAGGAAAGGATCTATCACTTATCTCCTATACAAATGAAGATTGGGCAGGTTGCATTGATGACTGACAAAGCACCAGTGGAGTAACATTTTACTTAGGTGAGTGTTTAGTATTTTGGATAAGCAAGAAACAATCATCTTTATCCTTATCTACAGCTGAAGCAAAGTATATTCCAGCAACATCATGTTGTACACGGGTTCTTTGGATGAAACAAACTTTTACAGATATACAGGTTGAGTATGATGAGCCCATTCCAATCTATTGTGATAATACAAGTGCCATAAGTATCTCAAAGAACCCGTTGATGCACTCCAAGATGAAGCATATTGCAATAAAGTATCACTTTCTATGTGAACAAGTTGCAGAGAAGAACATCATAGTTGAATATGTGGGCACAAAAGAACAAGTGGAAGACATCTTTACAAAACGACTTCCACGTGAAGCCTTTAAGTATCTTCGCCAAAGACTCAGAGTAATTTCTACTCCAAAATGAATTCTTTTTAATTCTTATCTTATATGTCTTATATGTACACGAGGAAGCACCATAAAGAGGAAATTTCAAGTTTGGATATCGGTTTCAGGAAGAGTTCAGTCCGGGGGAGTAACCCCAGATGGAAAGATACATTTTCCATTGATGACAAAGGGGGAGAGATTTATCAGATGCCGAGCATAGAGGCATGATTCTAGAGAGATCGATGGTCGCAGGGGGAGCATGAGTGATATGGCTTCAGTATTTCATCAAAGTGTTTCCATCAATGCCAAAGGGGGATATTGTTGATTAATTAGGTTAGTTTTCATTGATGTCAACCCTTGAAGAAAGTTCAGTAGTGAATTCCGATAGCACAAAGGTTTGGGTAATGGACCCAAGTTTGTTTGATGGATAATGGTATGATTTTTGATATATTTGTAGGTAAGACTATTCTATATGCATAGTACATGTCATTCCATTTCCGATGGTATGTGGAACATCACATAACTCCTCACGATTAGAGAGTTATGGCCATGTGAAGTTGGAGAACCCTCATGAATCATCTAGAAGCCCCAAAAGGTCAAAGTAGTCAAAGTGTTTGCTAAGAATAAATTATTTAAATAATAAAGTGAAGTGATGAGTGTACTATAAGTCAAAGAGGATGCAAAAGAAATTATTTAAATAATAAAGTTAATGGAGAACTTACTAATTATGGAAAGTGGTTAAGTTAACTAGACAAGTGGTTATAAGTGGGTTAACCCTAAAATAAGGAAAGTGGGTTAAGATGGTTAAAAGGTAACCCCTTGAGGATGCTACATGAAATTATAAATAAGAGGAAAGGCTCTCTCATTTAATCACACTTGAATATATTGAATATATATTGTTGTGTAAGGCTTATTGCAAGTACTCATTGATACATATGAAGTTGAAAAAGTTTGAAGTAGCACAAAGGGTTGACGGAGAAAGTTTCAGAATTATAGAAAATACTAAAAAACCCTATTAGGTGTATGTAGGCTAACGGTGTATTAGGGTGCATACATACGTGGACTGGCAGTGTATTAGGGTGTGTACATAAGGGTAAATCCTTATAAATTTGAGAAGATGAAGATGTCGAGGTTCTAGATTCTGAGATCAAGCTCCCAGGAAGGTCTACAATGATCAGATACATCAGATCTATCCACTGGTTCAAAAGGTATGTCTTATTTCTATGAGTAGTTGGATTTTGACGTATGCATGAAAAATGGTTATGGAGATTTGAGGATTCTCCCTAGAGATACTAATGGTTGCATGGGATCTTCTGTATAAGTCATATCTATAGAAATATAGTGTTGGTATAATCAATATTAATCATTGATACTTCTTATGAGAGTTGAGGCACATCTTATATTTCTTGGCATATGGATAAGGATTTTTGTGGTACATGGTTGAGAGGTTGTATTTGTGAAGTGGTTGATATATTGAGGGGTTGAATATCAGGAAGGGTCAATGTCTAGATCATGTGAGGGTTATTATACTTGTTCATGATTACATACACTTATATGGCACATGACTAGAGAGATATATAGAGTTTTTGGGTAAAGGCTATGTATGAGGATGCATGCAAAGGGTACAGTTACAGTCTGGATATAGTGACAGGTTGCAAATCCATGTGAAAGAAGTTGCAGAGGATCAAAAGTTTTCAGAAGAAATAAAATGCTAGTTTTCAAAAGGTATACATAGGCTTCATAACAGACAGGACACATACATACAAAGGATGTTGTATAGATAGGGAGCATACATATGCATGTTTTAGAACTACAAGTTGCATATCCCTAGTTTCAGAAGGAATACGCAGGTTGCATAACAGACAGGATGCATACATATGCAGGTTATTGTACAGATAGGGTGCGTACATATGCATGTTGTAGAACTACAGGTCGCATATCTATTGTAATTTGTTTGATACATGTTTTGTTAGGGTACAGGTTGATTGCAGGGTAGTAGTATAGGTCGGTTGCAGGTCAGTGGTACAGGTTGATACAATTGTGTAGTGGTATTTCTCACAGTGATAGTGTGATAGTGGTTCCATCATTCTACTTCTATGTCAAGGTAGTTGGACGGGTCAAGGATAGGTGATTGTATCCACCTTCCATTTGTAGCCGGAGAACATAGGGGGTTGTAGCCTCCTTCTTTTTGTAGCCAATGAATTGGCGAGTTGGAGCTTCCCTTAGGTTGTAGCCTAAGAAACTAGGGGGTTGGAGCCTCCTTCTAGTTGCAGCTGGAAAAAAAAGGAAGTTGGTTCTTCCAATGAATGTCATTCTTAAATACATATAAGAAAAATTATTCTGTGGTTTTCTCTTTCTTTGGGTTTCAACGTAAAAGCACTAGTGTATTGTGTATGTGTATGATTTCTCATTTGTTCATTGTTTATTTACTCTGCAACTATTGGATGATAATTCTACATTGATATAACACTTGCATTTTGTGGTTAAAAAGGATTGAATTTCTCTATTACATATTCACCCCCCCTCTCAGTAATCGAACAATTGGAATCAGAGAAGGTTCCTTCATAAAACATTTCAACCACTGAAAGGTAGATCATGGAGAGAAACAACATTTATAAAAATGGAATACCACAATTTGATGGACAAAAGTATGCATTTTGGAGAAGAAGGATGAACACATATATACAGACATAGGGATTTGAAATTTGGAAATCAGTTGTAGATGGATACAAATAACCAACAGTTCCACTGACAAATGAAAGAGCAATAAAACTTGGTCAAAATAATTCCAAAGACACAAATGCACTTATAAATGGTCTTTGTGGATTGGTATACACCAATGTTATACATTGCAAATCTACTAAATATACTTGGGACAAGCTTCAAAATATTTATGAAGTAGAATCAAAAGTCAAAGCAACAAAGCTTCAAACTTATAGAGGTCATTTCGAACAACTAAATATGAAGGAAGATGAGAATATTGTAACTTATTCCTTACAAGTCGATGAAATAGTAAATGCAATCATAGGATTGAGAGAAGAAATTAAAGAATTTTTAATTGTTCAAAAGGTACTAAGATCTCTTCTTATGAGATTTGATCCTAAGATATGAGCACTAGAAGAAATAGCATGTCTAGACTCAATAAGCATGGACGAACTACATGGAATCTTCACAACATATGAAATGAGAACTAAATAGGAAAATCCAGATATAAAAGAAGCAACTTTCAAAGAATCCAAAAGGGAAAAGGAAAAGGGAAAGTAAAATGAAAAAGAACATATCAGCAGCAATGACATCTCGGAATATGATGAAGAAGTGGCCAACTTTGTCAGAAGATTGAACAAGGGAACTAACGACAGATATAAAGGTAAGGTTCCATTGCTTTGTTTTAATTGTGATGGTATTGGTCATTTTGCTAAAAAATGTCCTCATAAGAAAGATAAGAGGAATGAAGATTACTCAAATAAATAAAAAACATATAAATGCAAAAGAACCATAAAGAAATATTTGAAGAAAATCTTTTGCACCAAATAAGACATCTCCTCATGAGATGAAGATGAATTCAGTGACAGTGAGACAGAAAGATCTATATTCAAAGAAGTAGAAGACTATGATAAAGAAGACACCAAAAAAGAATATGAAGAGGCATAAGTTGACTACCGAGAATAATATTTGACTACCATAGAAGTTATAAGAAGAGAAAAGAATAAAAACAAGAAGCTACAAGTGGAACTAGAAAAGAAAGAAGATACTCAGGAACTAGAACAAATGATCACAAATTTGAAGGTTCAAATAGAAGAAGATAAAAGAATTGAAGAAGCACTCAAAGAACAACTAGAAGAAAGAGACAAGATCATTGGAAATTTGGAAGCAAAGATTGTCACATTAAGAAAGGATCTTCAAAAGAAAAATATGCAGAACAACTCAAAAGTTTTGGATGGCATTATCAACAGTGAAAAGCCTCATCATGAAAAGTCCGTACTTGGATACAATCATACAAAAAATTGATCAAGATCCAAAACAACAGAACAAGAAACATATCGAAAAATCTATGCAGAAACAATCAAAGAGGATAGGAAGACCGACAGGGAATATTACAGGGACACTCATCCACCAAGAAGATTCAAATTTCAGAATCAACGACCGAAAAAAAAAGATAGGCCTTAGGAAGAAGAAGGATTTGTAAGAGTAAATCCTTTCAGAATATCTTCAACTCCCAGGTATCAAACTATCTTTCTTGTTTTATGTTATGCATGAAATAATTTTGGACATAAAGTTATGAATTGCAAAGATAATAGCAGGAACATAAACAACTTTGAAATTCATACACAAAATGGCTATCCAAGAAGTCCTAGTGAAACACAGAGAAAAAGTTACAACAGGTTTGAATCATTGAGCACTGAAGTGGAATGATACAAGTGTAACAGCTTTGGACACATGGCCAAAGATTGTAGAATGGCAGTCCCTCCTAGAGAACCACAACAAAACAACAACAGTCACAAACTAGAACCTCAGAAGAGAACATGGATAAGAAAGCAGAATCAATATAGCAATGAAGAATGCACATTATCTCTACAAGATAAGAAGAATAAACATGGTTGGTATGTTGACAGTGGTTGTTCAAAACACATGATAGGGGATAAAGACAAGTTTCTTACATTAATAAAGGAAATAGATGGATCAGTCTCCTTCGGAAATGAGGATTCAACTAAAATCATTGGAAAAGGCACAATCATAATTGGAAACAAGAATACCAAGGCATAAAATGTTTTACTAATAGAACATATGAAACATAATATTCTAAGTGTGATTCAAATGTGTAACCAAGGTCATAACATTACTTTTGATTCACAAAAGTGAGAGATAATAAAAGAAGGTTTATGGAAATTGATTGCAACAACTGCAAGAACTTCAAGCAACATATATGTATTAAGTGAAAATGGAAATGAAAAGTGTTGTCTAGTAAAGGAAGATGAAGGTTGGATATGGCACAAACGAATGGGTCACATACACTTTGATAACCTTGTCAAAGTCAGAAAAAAGGAATTAGTTAGAGAATTTCCCAGATCACGAAACCAACCAACACTTTATGCAAGCATTGTCAACAAGGAAAACAAACAAAGACCAGGTTCAAATCAAAGGAATATTCAACGAAAAAACCATTGGAAATTGTGCATACTGATCTAGTTGGACCAAATACAGTGAAGGGTTTAAAAGGTGAGAAATACTTTATGTTATTAGTTGATGATTATACAAGAATGACTACAGTTTTGTTTCTCGGGAATAAGTCAGAAGCTTTTGAAAACTTCAAGGTCTACAAGGAAATGGTTGAAAATGAAATGGATTCAAAAATCAAATTTTTGAGATCTGATAATGCAGTAGGCATGGAATAAAAATACAATTCTTCATTGCTAGGACACCTCAACAAAATGGAGTTGTTGAAAGAAAGAATAGGACGGTATGGGAAATGGCTGGAGAAATGTTAATGGATTCAAAATTCACGAATATTTTTTGGACACATGCAGTGCATACAACAGTTCACATTCAAAACAGAGTAATCCTCATAAACAACACTAACAAAAGTCCCTATGAGGTATGGAAAGAAAGACCAGCAAATGTGAAGCACTTCAGAGTATTTTGAAGCAAATGCTACATCAAAAGAGAAGATGGCAGAATGGGAAAGTTTGACTCTCATGTGGACAAAGGAGTACTTGTTGGTTACTCAAGTACAAGGAAATCATACAAGTGTTATAATGTGAGGTTGAACAAATTTGTGGAAAGCATCAATGTAACAATTGATTAAATAGGTGGATGTGAATTAAAGGAAGAATAAAATGAATCAATGGAACAAATTTATGAAGAAGAAGCAGAAGATGAAGAAGGAGAAGTAGAATGGGAAGATGAAGAAGATCATATAGAAGTAGAAGAGAAAGTTTATCAAGTGCCTCCAAAGACACTTAGAAAATGAGTCTAAAAGAATCATCCTTCAAAATAGATTATTGGAAACAAAGATTCAGAAGTTGAGACTAGAAGAAGAATCCATTCGCCAGAACAAATGCACCTAGCACTCTCATATATGATTGAACCAAATAGTTTTGAAAAGGCCAACAAGGATGAATTTTGGAATAAGGCCATAGATGAAGAATTGGATCAAATAGAGAAGAATGACACTTGGGAATTGGTTCCAAGACCAAAGAATAAGAATATGATTAGCACAAATTGGGTATTCAGAAATAAATTGAATGTAGATGGACAAGTTACAAGGAACAAATCTAGATTGGTATGTAAAGGATATGCATAGGTTGAAGGAATGAACTTTGAAGAGACATTTTCCCCAATTGCTAGAATGGAAGCAATCTAATTGCTCCTATCTTATGCATGCTCCAAGAATATTAAAGTGTATCAGATGGATGTGAAGTCATCTTTTTTGAATGGGGAACTTGAATAAGAAGTCTACATTGAACAACCAAAAGGATTTCAGTTGTCAGATAACACATATTATGTGTGTAAATTGAAGAAGGCCTTGTATGGTCTAAAACAGGCTCCTAGAGCATGGTACTCTAAACAGGATAAATATCTACAACAGACAAGGTTCAAAAAAGGAAGTGCAGACATCAACCTCTACATCAAGGTAACTCAAGATAGTATTTTATTAATTGAATTTTATGTTGACGATATTATTTTTGGAAGCAATGATGACAGCTTAAGCCAGAAATTTGCAAAGGATATGTAGAATGAATTTTAAATGTCATTACTCGGAGAACTATCCTTCCTATTGGGTCTCGAATACGTCAAAGAAACCGAGGATATTTTATTTCTCAAACTAAGTATATCAGAGAAATGCTAAACAAGACTATTCTAGATGGATATTACATGTCATGCCATTTATGGTGGTATGTGGAACGTCACATAACTCCTCACGATTAGAGAGTTATGGCCATGTGAAGTTGGAGAACCCTCATGAGTCATCTAGAAGCCCCAAAAGGTCAAAGTAGTCAAAGTGTTTGCAAAGAAGAAATTATTTAAATAATAAAGTGAAGTGATGAGTGTAATATAAGTAAAAAAGGATGCAAAAGAACTTATTTAAATAATAAAGTTAATGGATAACTTACTAATTATGGAAAGTGGTTAAGTTAAGTGGACAAGTGGTTATAAGTGGGTTAACCCTAAAATAAGGAAAGTGGGTTAAGATGGTTAAAAGGTAACCCCTTGAGGATGCTACATGAAAGTATAAATAAGAGGCAAGGCTCTCTCATTTAATCACACTTTAACATATTGAATATATATTGTTGTGTAAGGATTATTGCAAGTACTCATTGATAGATATGAAGTTGTGGAAGTCTAAGGTAGCACGAAGGGTTGATGGAAAAAGTTTCGGAATTACAACGAATACTAAAAAACCCTAATTTTTAGGTGTACAGGAGCTAACAATG
This sequence comes from Picea glauca, assembly GCA_000966675.3. Classification (NCBI taxonomy): domain Eukaryota; kingdom Viridiplantae; phylum Streptophyta; class Pinopsida; order Pinales; family Pinaceae; genus Picea; species Picea glauca. Next base: position 410,736 of record JZKD02S1735104.1, read on the forward strand.
TATTAGGGTGCGTACATACGCGGGCTTGCAGTGTATTCTGGCCCGTACATAAGGGTAAAGCCATAGAAACTTGTGAAGATGAAGATATCGAGGTTCTAGATTCTGAGATAAATCTCCCAGGAAGGTCTACAATGATAATATACATCAAATCTATCCACTGGCTCAAAAGGTATGTCTTATTTCTATGAATAATTGGATTTTGATGTATGCATGAGAAATGGTTATGGAGATTTGAGTATTCTCCCTAGAGATACTAGTGGTTGCATGGGATCTTCTGTATAATTCATATCTATAGGAATACAGTGTTGGTATAATCAATATTTATCATTGATACGTATTCTTAGAGTTGAGGCACATCTTGTATTTATTGGCATATGGCTAAGGGTTTTTGTGGTACATGGTTGAGATTTTGTATTTATGAAGTGGTTGATGTATTGAGAGGTTGAATATCGGGAAGGGTTTGATGTCTAGATCATGTGAGGGTTATTATACTTGTTCATGATTACATACACTTATATGGCACATGACTAGAGAGAGTGTTATTGGATTAATCGGTAGGTGCGGACACTAACATATCTCCCTAGATCCACATGGATCTAGAACAAAGAAAGACAGGACATGACTCTTTCCCTAGGTTTTGACCATTGAATTAAGTAGGAGGCAAGAACAAATAACATACCTTATTATCACTTCCTATGGTCTTTGTTGCTCTCACTTCGCTCCAGTGCTCTCATGCAGTCAAGACCAAGACAACACAAACCAACCAAAGTGAAGATAGCACAATCTATTCAATAGTCAACCTATGTGTATGATCAAGAAATTACACAATAAAATGGAAATAGTTTTATGGGAAAGGGACATGCCACTGCATTATATTAATTGAAAGTAAAGATTACAACCTGAGCCTTGATGTCGCAAACTTCCTTTCGATGTCTCTTGGCTCCGACACACACACTTGCTCAATCCTTGCATGAAGAAGATCAACTCCTTCTGATAGACTTGTTGGAGTCTCCAAGTTGTTGTTCAAGTTCAATCCTTCACACAATTCTTTCACCAATTCTCCAATGAATCTTGCTTAACCTTTTCCATGAGAATTCACTCAATATATAGGAGAGAATGCATTAGTTACTTGGATAAGAATGATCCCAAAATATTAGGAAATCCAGTACTAGGATAACGATTCGAATGCCAACCCATTCTTCTAGAAGATTCCCTTCTAGAAGCATCGAGAATTCATCTTTTTCCTTGTTTTAGGAAGAGTTCACACCCTAGTTGTTCAACACAGTGTGAGAAGTTTGCACCTTGGCTTAAGGCAGCCTGCGAAAATGGGTCATTCTTGCAGCCAAATATATTAGCAACCTGCGAACCTTCTTCAAAAATGAGGTTTCTGTGAAGAGATGAAAGTAACTTTTCTTAGGAGAAAGTTCTTATGAAGAGCCTGAATACACCATCATCAATACATCATCATGATGACCAAAATCATGGGTAACAAAATGCCCCCCAAAGTATGAGGTTGAAACCAGTGACAGCCGAAATACTTTGTAAGCTGCATGTTGTTAGGACCACACAATGTACCTTTTTGCCTATACTTTTTGCCACCATTATACTCTTGATCACCTACATTTAGACTCATACTATCACTTTATCTGATCGTCTCAAAGGTATACAATGTCCCTTCTCATTACTATATGTTTAATCTGTTTTGCATAATATTTTACATCATTCTCGTACTTAACCATTGATTAGAAATGCATAAGTGTCCAAAGCTGCAGATTTGCATTCAAGGCCTATTGCTGAAACACAGAACTGTCCAAAGACGTCGTTGCTGAAACACAGAACTGATGATGAAACACAGAGATGGTACACAGTCCGAGGCCATAGATGCTGAAACACGGAGCTGCTATACAGTCTGAGGTCGCAAGATGTTGAAACACGGAGCTAGTACACAGTCCAGAGTTGTGGATGCTGAAACACAGAGAAACCGCCAGAACCGACGATGCTGAAACACAAGGAAGCCTCCACAGTCAGCGGTCAACACAGTCAGAGCAAAATTCACGTGGCTGAAACAGCCCGCGAATTGCGATGCTAAAACAACATCAGCAACGATGAAGAAGAAGTTGTTACACCAGCCGTAACAACAATATCTCGTTCAGCTCCTGTAATAGCATTCGGTTGCGTGAGACTAGGACATCCTATGCTGATTTAGAAAGAAGATCCAACTTAGGATAGAATCCAGATATGTACTGTAATGATTGTATCGAAGGGATTTCCTCTTTAAATCGGAGGAAATCACCATTCGGGATATCGAAGTTTTGATGTATTGAAGAAACTCCAGAGAAACGGGACGTGTTCTATTCTTTCAATTTGTAATGTGATATTTCTACAGATGAATATAAGACTTCTTTGAGTATCCTTCTCTAGCTTTTCGTTCAGGGGAATCTTGTGAGAAGGGAGGGCCCACCTTCATCACAAGATTCACCCATTAGTTATAAGTGTGTTAATTTCTGTTCATGTTTTGTTTAAACTGTCGTTTGCTGAAACACAGTTTTTCATAGATTTCGCTTTGCTGAAATACTACCGACTCTGTCTTAGTTATTGAATGAAATTTGTAATTCTTTTTATCAGCAATCTTGTGTGATGATTTTAAGAGACTAGTAGAGAATTGGTTAAAGGTCCTTGCTCAGATAGAAAGGGATTGGAATATCATAACCTCTGTAGAATTCATTTACTGCTGCAAGTGTGCTAGCCAGAGGTTCGGTTAAAAGGTTCCTGCTCAGATAGGAAGGAACCCAATTACCTAGACTTCTGTAGGTTTTGTTTACCTCTGCAAGTGTGATAGACAGGGATTTGGTTAAGGTGTTCCTGCTCAGACAGAAAGGAACTACAACACCTTATCTTCTGTAGGTTTCCTTTACCTCTACAAGTGTGTTAGCTAGGAATTGGATTAAGGGTTCCTACTCAGAAAGGAAAGAACCAAAACATCCTATTCTCTGTAGACTTTCCTTGGTGTTAACCAGAAACTGTGTTAGAGATCCCTGCTCAGAAATAAAGGAATCAGACTGCCCTGTTCTTTGTAGACCTCAACTTCACAAGTGTGCTAAAACAGAAGTAAGGCTCAAGGCTCCTACTTAGACAGAAAGGAACTAAGTGCTTT
>JZKD02S1735104.1:423760-435002 GCA_000966675.3 Picea glauca
CGAATTGAACCCAATTGAAAGAGGATTTAATACCTTAACTCCCCAGTGGAGTTGCCAGTCTGTTCGTGCTCGAATCATCGCCAGGTGAGCAAGAATGGGAGCACTAGCATGCCCTATTGGGCTCAGCAAGGCAGAACAGGTTTGCTGTGGATCAAAATGGGTTAACAATGAATAGAAAACAAAACGAAATAAAATCTACCTACGAACTGAAAAACAAATAACATTACAGCCATAAACAAAAATTCAAACGTGAGACAAGGGAGTTCCCAGTGGTTTCAAGGCTTGATCTATTAACATAAAAAACCAAAGCACACGCTGTAGAAAGGGACAATGGTTCCTCTTCCCTCCAGCGGAAGGTTCTTCAGGAATCCTCAACTGTATGCTTCCCTTACAAAATGAACAAAGCAGAAATGAAATGGATGGTGAGAGAACTCTGTAGTGCACAGCTGATGAACTGGTGATCCAAGACTTGGGCTTAGAAACATTTGAGCAGCGTAACTCTACTATGAATTCCCCCTTGAAACAATGAGCCTTCCTTGCTTTTTATAGCCATTTCCAGGCGGTCATGTAACTAGTTCCCGGTGTAGACACGGGCTAGTTTAGGGTTCGCTTGAGCCATAAATTCACCGTATTTGCAGAACCGACCCTGATCAGAGGGTCAAATCATCTCGGGCGAAGGTCTATTGGCGGTCGGGAAGCCGACTTAAGCATTTAATGTGCCATATTAGCAGATGCACATCTTTTCATGTGGACAGTCGCGCATCGTGCGCTTAAAGCGCGCACAACACGTTCTTATCTCGCGCATACGCGCGCACCTTATGATGTGAAGTGTCTTTCAATTTTTGTATAGTATTTGACCCTTCTGGAATGCTGTGAATAGTGCCATGAATGACTTCATTGTTGTTTTGATGATGTAAAGTTCTTGTCGCTATGTGCAGATGATGTGGAGTTCTTGTCGCCATGTGCAGACGAAATTTCAGTGCTAACAGTCTTGGTTTGGAGATATATAATGATATCCCCATACCAAATATCATCAGCGCTAATAAGGAAAAGCGACTCATCAGGTAATGAATCAACTGTTACTTATTCCGTTGTAGAATGGGGAAAGTCGCATATCAACTCAGCAAAAACTAAGGACTTCTTGGACTTGGCGCGTTCGAATTCCAAGTCAAACTCCTGGAGTATCACAATCCATTTGGAGTACTTTCCCCCTAGCAATTTATGGGTGAGAATATGTTTCATAGTGTTGCAATGAGAAATCACCATAGTCTTACGTGAGAGGATATAATGTCGGAAGCATTGGATGGCTTGGACAGCAGCCAAGGCCAGTTTCTCGACATGTTGATACTTGATTTCAGTCGGCGTGAGACTTCGACTCAAGTAGTAAATAACATGTTCATCATGAGCACCATCCTCTTGGATGAGAACCATGCCAATGGTGTAATCTGAGGTGGCAAGGTAAAGGAAATAATCGTGACTGTAATCGGGGGGAAAGATATTGATAGGATATCTTGAAGACTCAGAGATTGATAGGAAAGGAGAAAAGTGAAACAAGAGAAAATGGCCACATAAAATACCAAAAGCCACAAAGAAAATGGAATTGTTCCCCAGTGGAGTCACCAATTTTGTTATTGGATTAATCGATAGGTGCAGACACTAACAGATCTCCCTAGATCCACCTGGATCTAGAACAAAGCAAGACAGGACATGACTCTTTCCCTAGGTTTTGACCATTGAATTAACTAGGAGGCAAGAACAAATAAAATACCTTATTATCGCTTCCTATGGTCTTTGTTGCTCCCTCTTTGCTCCAGTGCTCTCGTGCAGTCAAGACCAAGACAACACAAACAAACCAAAGTGAAGATAGCACAATCTATTCAATAGTCAACCTATGTGTATGATCAAGGAATTACACAATAAAATGGAAATAGTTTTATGGGAAAGGGACATGCCACTGTATTATATTAATTGAAAGTAAAGATTACAACCTGAGCCTTGATGTCGCAAACTTCCTTTCGATGGATCCTGGCTCTGACACACAGACTTGCTCAATCCTTTCATGAATAAGATCAACTCCTTTTGATAGACTTGCTGGAGTCTCCAAGATGTTGTTCAAGCTCAATCCTTCACACATTTCTTTCACCAATTCTCCAATGAATCTTGCTTAACCTTTTCCATGAGAATTCCCTCAATATATAGGAGTGAATGCATTAGTTACTTGGATAAGAATGATCCCAAAATATTAGGAAATCCAGTACTAGGATAACCATTCGAATGCCAACCCATTCTTCTAGAAGATTCCCTTCTAGAAGGATCGAGAATTCATCTTTTTCCTTATTTTAGGAAGAGTTCGCACCCTAGTTGTTCAACACAGTGCGAGAAGTTCTCACCCTGGCTTAAGGAAGCCTGCGAGAATGGGTCATTCTCGCAGCCAAATATATTAGCAGCCTGCAAACCTTCTTCAAAAATGAGGTTTCTATGAAGAGATGAAAGTAACTTTTCTCAGGAGAAAGTTCTTATGAAGAGCCTGAATACACCATCATCAATACATCATCATGATGACCAAAATCATGGGTAACAGAGAGATATAGAGTTTTTGGATAAAGGCTATGTATGAGGATGCATGCATATGGTACAGTTACAGACTTGCTATAGTGACAGGTTGCAAATCTATGTGAAAGAAGTTGCAGAGGATCAAAAGTTTTCATAAGAAAGAAAATGCTAGTTTTCATAAGGTATATGTAGTCTTCATAATAAACAGGATGCGTACATACACAAGTTTTTGTATAGATAGGGTGCGTACATACACATGTTGCAGAACTACAAGTCGTGTATCCCTAGTTTCAGAATGCATACGCAGGCTACATAACAGACAGGATGCATACATACACAGGTTGTTGTACAGATAGTGCGCGTACATACACATGTTGCAGAACTACAGGTCATGTATCCCTAGTTTCAGAAGGCATACGTAGGATGCATAACAAATAGGATGCGTACATACATAGGTTGTTGTATAGATAGGGCACGTACATACGCATGTTGTAAAACTACAGGTCGTGTATATGTTGTATTTTGTTTGATACATGTTCAATTCAGGTACAGGTTGATTATAGAGTAGTAGTACAGGGTAGTTGTAGGTCAGTGGTATAGGTTGATATAGTTGTCTAGTGGTATATCTCAAAGTGATAGTGTGACAGTGGCTCCATCATTCTAATTCTACGTCAGGGCAGTTGGATGGGGCAAGGACAGGTGATTTTATCCACCTTCTCGTTGTGGCCGGAGAACATAGGGGGTTGTATCCTCCTTCTGGTTGTAGCCAAAGAATTGGGGATTTGGAGGTTCCCTCAGGTTGTAGCCTGAGAAACTAGGGGGTTGGAGCCTCCTTCCAGTTGTAGTTGGAAAACAAAGGAATTTGGTGCTTCCAATGAATGTAATTCTTAAAGACATAAGAAAAATCATTAAGTGGTTTTCTCCCACTTTGGGTTTCCACGTAAAAATATTGGTGTACTTTGTATGTGTATGATTGCTCATGTTTTCATTGTTTATTTACTCTAAAACTATTGGATGATAATGCTACATTGATATAACACTTCCATTTTCTGGTTAAAAAGGATTGAATTGCTCTATTACTTATTCACCCCCCCCTCTTAGTAATCCAACACTGTGTGGATTTATTTCCATGTTTAGAGTGGTTTGATTTACATTATTGCAATGCATGTTAGGTAGCCAATGTTAGAAGGGAAACTCTAGCCTACATAGAATTTGCATCAAAACTTTGAAATAAATAGACACACCCCGGATTAATAATTAATGGTTTGGAATTTGATTGTTTTCATAAGCAATTAATCTACCCAACACATAATATATCATGCATGTGGCCAATAGGATGCATATCTTGTGATTGCATGTGTTTCTCTCACTTCCACACATGTGAGTCAGTTAATTGATGATTGCATGGACGAGTTAACTAGGACTAGGTGGCAGATTACTTCAGTTTCTGTTAGTGAGTGTCTAGATATCTCTAGATCACTACTATGGTGAATTCACTTAGCCATGTAGAGTATATCATGTGTATTTTACCAATTTACTCAATAGTTAATACAATTATTTCACTCTACTCTCTTCTCTTCTCTCTCGCAAGCTTTGTGTGTTCATTTTCTACTAGCTAAGTTCATTGTAAAAACTTCACACTTCAAGAACACATGAAGATCACGAGGCATGGTTGGTTGAATTAGGTGCATCCTTTCATATGAATCCCCATAGGGAGTGGTTCTGTGAATATGAAAGGTATGATGGAGGTGATGCTTTCCTAGGTGATGACTCAATAGCCAAAATCATAAGATGAGGAAAAGTTAAGTTGAAGCTCATGGATGGAAGGATTGGAACATTTTCTAGTGTTTTGCACATCCCATGATTGGACAAAAGTTTGTTTTTGTAGGAAAAATGGACGATGTAGGGGTAAAAATAGTGTTTGAGAAATAAACCTGTAGGATGGTTCGAAGAGCAATGGTGTTGTTGAAGGGACTTAAAATTGGAACTTTGTATAAGCTATAGGGAAGCATTATTAGTGATGGGTGCAATAGTTTGATTGTTCCTGATATTGGAGCTGAAGAAAAAACCCCTATAGACTCTGGAGAAAAGACTATGTTGTGGCATCAAAGATTGGGGCATATTGGTGAGAAGGTCCTTTGACTACTACAGGGTAAAGGTATGGTTGAAGGTATGTCTAACTGCTCTCTAGATTTTGATTTCTGAGAACATTGTGTATATGGGAAGTAGAATCAAGGAAGATTCCCCTCTGGTGCAATGAGGGTAGAGGAAATTTTATATTTGGTGCACAATGATGTGTTTGGACCTGTGTTGGTTCCATCACTTGGAAAATTTTTGTACTATCTCTCATTTATAGATGATGTCTCGAGGAATATTTGAATTTATTTCCTCGGGAAGAAATCTAAAGTATTTAAAAGGTTAAAAGAGTTTAAGTTTGTTGTGGAGAATAAAAAAGAGAAGAGAATTAAGGTGTTGAGGACATATAATGGCGGAGAGTTATGCGGAAATGAATTCGAGGAATTATGTAAGAAGTGTGGTATAACAAGCTAGTAGACTACTAGATTTGTACAAAGGATGAATGGGATGTTGATGGAAAAAGAAGATGAATGGGACGTTGATGGGAAAAGCAAGGTGCATGCTCAATGGTTTCGTGTTAGGACACATATTATGGGCAGAGGCAGTGGCTACTGTATGTTACCTAATTAATCGATCACCCTCATTAGCATTGGATGAAAACACTCTGGGTGAGGTATGGACTAGTAACAAACATTCTATAACAAATATCAAGGTATTTGGATGTGATGCTTATGTATGTTACACATTATTTTCGTCACCTCATTGATCACCTGACAATATGTGTTTGTGTTCCCTAAAAATGTAAAAGATACTTTCTCCAGGAGAAGAGTGATTTGATTTCCTTTGCCAGAAAACCCTATGAAGGAAGGTCATCGCACCCTGCTCTATTCATGGGGTGCGATGATGCCTGATCATTGCATCCTGCACCATACCTGGACTGTGACTTCGTTGCAGGTAGCTAAGTGGGTAGGGTGTGACAATGCTTTAAACTTTGGAAAAGTCAAATTTCACGAATGTTCTAGAAGGGGATCTTCTATAAGATGAGGTGGCCTCCGATCAGTTTGGATCTTACTTGCTTCTTTGATTTGTTGGGATCATCCTAATATCCTCATCCATCTCTCTTTCACACTATATAAAGAGGCATATCTCATGGAAAAGGCTAAGATTGAATAGGCTAAGAATTGTATGGAGATTTCTACTTTAGATCATGCTTGAGAGCCTCATTTCAGTTCATCAAGTCATTGTGGATCTTCCTCATTCAAGGTTGGAGAAAAGGTGTGTGTGTTGGAGAAAAGGGCCATTGCAAGGAGACCTTGTGACATCAAGGATTTGGCTATAATATACACTTTCATTTAATATGATATAGAAATATGTTTCTTTCCCATAAAACTAATCTTGTTTTATTGCATGATTCCTTGATCACATGCATAGGTTCTTGTTGAGTATATTGTGTTTCTTTCACTTTGGTTGGCTTGTGTTCCCTTGCAGGTTCAATTTCATTGGAGCATTGGAATGGAGCTAGGATGGAAATGGAAAGAGGAAACAACATTTAAAAGGTATGTTGTCTATCTCTTGTTAACTAGTAAACTCAATAGTTGGAACTTAGGGAAACTCTTATATTTTGTTATGTTTTGTTCTAGTTTCTAGTGGGATCTAGTGAGATCTGTTTATGTCTGTATTTACTGATTAATCTGATAACAAAATTGGTGACCATACTGGGGATACGACTCTCTTTTTGTTTTTTTCTTCTTATTTTATTTTAGCCTACCTTCTTTTGGTTGAATTCATTCTCTAAGTCTATGGGTGATCCATCTGGACTCCCTAGGTATGAAAGTTCAATTAGATTTTTTTCCTTTCTCCCATTTTTTTCTTGAGTTACAGAGATCGTCGCACTGTACTTTATTTACATCCAGCGATGAACCTATGATGTTGCACCCTGATTGTGCAAACCAGTGCATCGACATCACACTGTGCCCCACTGTCAGCATGCGATGAACCTAGCTCGTTGCATTGTGCCCCACTGCCAGCCTATGACAATTCCTATAGGAATTGTTGGAGTGAGCCAATTTGTCTTTTTTCACCTAGTTTTGCCTCAATTTCCTGGGATGAACTTCTCATACCAATGTTTGATTGATTTATGAGTTCAAATCTTGCATTTGATTGGTTTTCAGTGATTGAAATCTTTTCTTTGTAAATTTTGCAAGTTTTTTCTTTTTTATTATTATCACAAGGGTATAATCTTTGGATCTTGATCTGAGTGCTTGTTTGACAAAGGATCTCTGATTTATTTGAGGTTTTGGATTGATTTTTCTTCCAGATTTTTTATTGATTGAGAAACATTTTTGTTTGCATTTGACAAAAGGATTTCTAATCATTTCATTTTTGTCTACGTTATGAGTTTGATTTGGGAATTGTGTTAAATGCATTGATTTTCTTGGGTTACACTTTCCTTTCTTCATTATGTCTCTGATTTGATTTGAGAAAGGAAGAATCGAAGTCATTTATTCTTTTTAGTGATCTTTCATAAGAAATTTTTTGCATTCGATTTTTTTTTTTAAAGGAGAAGATTGGAAAATTTGTGTAGTCTGTGATTATTTGGAATTGTGTTCATTCAAGAAATGAGAAATTGTGTTTCGTAGCTTTTGTAATTCAAAAAGAGATACCTTCTCCCTATTGTAATTAGATTTCATCGAATTCAAAGATTGCATATTCATATATTCTTTCATTTTATTGGGTCAAGGTCACAACATCATCAGTTTCATCTCCATCTCCCTTTTGAGTAAACAACAACCTTTAAAATACGACGTAATTTTAAAATTTAATAGCAACTTTTATTTTCTAGAAATTCTCTTCACCAACATTAGCTAGGATAGTGCTTTGGAATAGGTTGTAAGGCACACTCTATGAAGAATCAAAACAAAAAATAGTATCTTTTGATAGGGAGAGTTCAAATCCAATTGCTACATTTTGTCATGGGAATCCCTTCTCACACATGGTTCAAACCTGAGGTCGCATTAAGACTGGCAGAGTTAGTCACCCTTCTTTGTTGGTATTGGTGTAGAGATTGTGCATATTATTGGGGTTCACTTGAGGGTATACCCATGATTATGTGTGGGAGCCTTTTGAGTTGATTTCAGGCTATATACCCTACCTTTGTGTGTGGATCGGACTATTGACTGTTTCCCCAGGCATCATTGTCGTAATTGGTAACCTTAGTAGCCTATCTCTTTAAGGTCTTTACATGAGGTGACTGTGGAGGGGAAAGTCTTCACGTTACTTGGAATCGACGTTGTCCAAACTCACTCAGGATTCTTGGAGGGTATACCCATGATTATGTGTGGGAGCTTGCACCAGGGTGTAAGTCCATTACGCAGATCATCAGCGTAACTTTTCCACCAGCTTTATCCTATCCCCTTCTTGTCTTGACTTCATCACGTTGGATTTCATCACCAACTAGTGACTTCAAAATAAGAAGGTTTGTTTGCTTTGTTTGATTTCTAGATTTTATTAGCAAGTGTTGTTTGTTTCCCTAGTTGGCCATAGACTTTTTTCATTCTTTATTTGGTTTGGCCAACATCGACCTTCAATTTTCATGTAAGATACAAGGGCTACCCTCGGAAGATCTGAAAGGTTACCTTCCTTTGCATCCTAACTCACCAGAGGGCTCTCCTGAGGGAGCATTCAATAACAAAGTATCCTCACAGGTTGGAAGTTCACACTCTTTAGAGGGATTTTGAATTGTTTTGAATTCTTTAGAGGCATTCAGACTTCCCCCAAATCCATTATTGAGTATTAGACACGACGCACATTTTCTCTGGATGAATTCATTGAGAGAAATTGTTGTTGTTGACAAACTGAAGTATGTACAAGACCTAACGCGGGATCTGGAGTAGACAATCCACTTTTTCAAAGTGAATCATTTAGAACCCCAACTCACACTACTGGAATTTTTAATCCTAGCTCTGCCCCTTCTACAGTACATTGTCTTTTTGGAAACCTAGGAGCGAGTCTTGATCAACCTATGGCATAAAAAATTCCTGAGATGTTTGTTACCTATATGGTACCTTTAGATCATTTTACTGGCACAACTAGTAATGTCACCATGGTTTCAGACCAATTATTGGTTGGTTCTCACTTGATTCTTCCCCTCGAGATGGCCCACTCTACTATGGTCCCAGACGCTATGAATGTTTCTACCAGAAATGTAGTTATCACTCAAGATCTTATTGGAATGCCACTTCCTCTTAGACCAAATCCATCACTTCCCCCTAGGTATAATGCTTTGAACACTTCCATTGCTATTCCTACCTAGAATCCATCCAGAGGGTCTATAATTTTTGTTCCTCCTGGGTACAATGTCGCTAGTCAGTTTATTCCTACACCTACCTAGGTTCTCTCCAGGGGAACTTACGTTCCTCCTCCACCTTTGTTTGGAGGATCTAATCATCCTATCCCTAGTGGTACCAATCCATTTGGAGGCACCATTCATTCTATCGCTTCTGGTTTTCAGATTCCCGTTGGAGGCCAACACCAAGTTGGGGGGTAACCTCAATTTTGGGGACAACCTCAAGTTGGGGGAAAACCTCAAGTTGGATTCCATAACCCAGTTTATGGACAAAATATACCTATGTTACAATATCAACCTTGGAATATTCCTTTCCAAGGGAATCAACAGTTGCCTGGGGGCGATATCCTCAAGTTAATTATTTTGTAACCCCTAATATTGGTCAACCATATCCAGGTTCTATGAATCCTACTTGGTGTCAAAATTTTCAACCTAATGTTCCTTTCCAAGGGAACATACCTAATATTAATCAAAAACCTCCACAAATGAATCTGTCAGGACTGTCTAACTATTTACAGACCGCTTATGGTCCTACTAGTATACCTATGGGGCTTCCTCCTCAAAACTACCAGCTTTCTCAAGTGAACAAACTATTGCCTTTTCTTGCCACTTTGGATTTACCGGATTTGTCTAGGATTTTGAATGATCCTATTTTTCACTCTCCTTATTGGTCGGTCATCCCAGCCAAATTACCATCTAACATTCATAAATTTGATGGCCGATTAGGAGAAGAAATGAATAATCATGTTATGACTTTTCATCTTTGGTGTTCGTCCAAATCATTGATGGATGACTCAATAAGATTACGAATTTTCCAATGAACTCTTACGGGTTTAGAAGAAAATTGGTACATTGAGTTACTGCGAGGATTATTTAATGACTTTAATACCCTATCCATGGTCTTAATGCATTACCAGTTGCCTATTTGTTATGAGATAGGAACCAAAATTTTGATTTCTTTTAAACAATCCTCTTCCACTCATATTTCTGATCACATCCATGAGTGGAGGAGGAGAAGACGGTTAATCAAAGTTCCCCTTCCTGATCAACTATGTTAGAAAAACAGGACCGTGGATCAATAAAATAAAACAAATGCAGAAACAAAACACAGAAGACACACAATACAAGAGAGATGCAGATTTACGTGGTTCACCCAGTGTGGGCTACGTCAACCAGAGAAATTGCCAGGTCCTTCCTTTATTATTATCCAGCAAATGAAGGGATACAACCTACAGCAAAACCCGTTGTAACTTCCTCTTCTTTCTCTCACAGTCTCCTCTCTCATAAAACAATATTCACCATCATCCATAGCCGCATTACATTTCCCTCATAAAAGAGGGTTGCCTTCTATAGAAAAAAAACCTAACATAATCTCTACCGTTAGATCTGCGAACTTATAATGAACAGTTCAGATTTACAATGAAATTATAGTATACTTTTACAAGGAAATTTTTGCTTCGAGGTCTTTGCCCTCGAACCCCCGCTGGGGGACCGCTTGCCCCTACACCCCCCCAGCCAGGGGGATAGCCCCCCTGGACCCCGCAAAGGGGGTAACCCCCCTCTGCACTCCCTCGCGTGGAAGAGTGTACATACTTATGGGGTGTAAATACTTCATGGGGTCTAAACACGACTGAAAGCAAGGACCTCTGAATTAGGAAGATAATCAGGCTCCACAACCAACAATATCCCACTTGGAGATTGATCTCAACAACTCCACCGCTGCTGTATATGATGGACTCTGAACCTTCTTGGACCTGGCAAATTTCTCAATTTCATCTTCATTCTTGAAGACCAATTGAAACTGAGCAGGAACTCAGTTTCTCCCTGGTTACTCCCTTTGTTAACATGTCTACAGGATTTTGGCTAGTATGTATCTTTTCCATCTTCAATTGTCCATCTTCCAAGGTGGATCGTATGAAATGGTACCTCAACTGTATATGCTTAGTATTTGAATGGAAGGTTGAGTTCTTTGCAAGGTGAATGGCACTCTGACTGTCACAGTAAAACCTGTTGTTCTCCTGCTTCTTTCCCAATTCCTCCATAAACCTTTGTAACCAAATCATATCTTTACTAGCTTCTGTAGAAGCAACATACTCTACCTATGTTGTTGAAATTGCAGCAACCTTTTCCAGTTTCGAAATACAACTTACTGTTGTTCCACCTATAGTAAAAAAATCCCCTGTGGTGCTCCTCCTGCTGTCTTTATCACCTGCCATATCTGAATCAACATATCCCTGTAGAAAAGTGTCTGAACCTCCAAAACATAAT
>JZKD02S1735104.1:462221-484137 GCA_000966675.3 Picea glauca
TCTGATATGGAAACAAAGGTTTGATTTGATGCTGCCAACCCGGGAGTACAGCCTCTGTTAGCTGTTGATAATCTTGATTTTCCTCAGCGTGCCTCTTTGCAAGCCCCTGTTAGCTACGGAAAGTATGCACTTTCCACAGCGCGCCACTTTGTAGAAGACCCTCCTTAGTTGTTGAAAGCATGTATCTTTGGCAGTGCGCCACTAGAGAACTGATTTAAGACCCTTTGAATATTTGACACTTTCAACAGCGCGCCAACTGGTGAAACGATCTCCTTAGCTGTTGAAAGTGGGAACTTTCCACAGCGCACAATGAACCTTTGAAAACAAGTTAGCTGTGGAAAGTAAAAAATGACAATTTTGAAACAGAAGACTTTACAATCCAAATTCAAGTCAAACCAAAATCTAAAATTTTGCAGCTAAAAGACTCAACAATGAAATGAGGAAACCATCAATAACCAAGCTATCCACCGTAAAACCTGACCAAAATGACGGTGCTATTTTGGGAGTTAACAGTATGGTCTTAATCTCTAATTCCACAACCCTTTGTTGAAGTTGTTGAATAACTTCAGCTAGCTTCGTCACTTGGTGCTCTATGGGCTCTTCGGCCTTTTGCTCTAATCCGGTCACAGAGTGAAATTATCTATTGACTGCTTCTTCAATTCCAATCTACTTTGAAAGCAATTGCTCTTTCTCTTTTTGTATCTTCACTCTGTCTTCTTCAAATTTTTCTTGGAGAGCATTTTTCTCTTGTTGTGCGGCTTGGCGTTGTTCAATAATTTCCTCCTATGATTTCTTTAGGGCCTGGGTGGCCTGCACTTTTTCTTCCTGAGCATGTCGAAGCTATACTTTGACTGTATCAACAATCTTATGGATCTGAACTGATTCATTTCCCACTTCTATTGTTCCTTCTGGCAGAGGTACAATAGAGATTTCTTAGCTAGACTAGAGTGCTTGATGTACTCCTTGGAGCGTGATCTCGATTTGGATATACATTTGTTACTGCTTCGTCTCTTGCTTCTCTATGATTTCCTTTGAAGCACCATTGACCATTTCAATAATGAAATCAAAGTCATCCAACGTGAGGGTAGTTCGCATCTTGGTTACAGGGGTTCTCGGTTTCTTTCTGAAGGAAGATTTTAGAGGTGAGACCTTCCTTTTCTTCGATGAGTCTTCTTCATCCCTAGGTGGTGGTACTTTGAATTTATGTTTTTCAGTTTTTGTACCTTCTTCATCATCACCTTCTTCATCTAGTGTAATGGAAGTCATCCTTACAGATAGGGTGTCAACATCCTGGACTTCTTCAGTCTTCTTCGTCATCTTTGCTTTCTTTGTCTTACTGGGCCCAAGTGTATCCTACATAGTTTCGGGGCTATCGATGTCGGAAATTTCTATAGGGTCTACTGAAACAAGGCGGTCCATTGACCATTCCTTGGTGATCTCTTCCAGATCCTCTTCTGTCAGCTTATAATAGGACTGAATTTGTTCTTGGTGCTCATTGGTGCGTGGGGTTAGGTATATAAAGTGGCAGTCCACGCTGAACTTTATCAGAGGTCGAAATCTTTGTAAATTGTTCGAGGCTATGTGAGGTTCACTCCTTATGGTTTCTTTCAATTGGTTATAGTATGTGTGGAAAACAACATTCGATTGCCATTGCTTGCTCATGTCGTTCGAGTACCATAATGTACTTAACTTCATAGCTAGTGGCTCAAATGGGTCAAGGTCTAGGAAGGTTGCGCCTTTCGATAGCTCCCATGCAACAAAGGCGATCAGTATCAGAAGCCAACTGAAATGAAATTCATGCCCCTGATCCTGGGCTTCTCTGCAGTCAATCTCTAGTTTCTTCACTAGGTACTTCGCCCAGTTCATCTATAGTCCCTTTACGCACTTTCCTGTGAGGTCAACTATAAAGCTAGATACTTGTGTTGGTCGATTCTTGCGTACCAACTTCCCTGCAATCAGTTGGCATGTGAGGCGCATTGTGCCACTTTCAATAGAAGCTACCTTGTAGCCTCTTACACCTTTCTCAACATCGCCATAGGCTTCTTTGATCTTATGCGCAAGAGCGCAATCTGTGGTCTTTCCAAGATAGTACTCATGGGGATCAGGGCCCTGCATGCTAAGCCTAGTGATCCTATGGATCAGCGCCAGATCAACAATTATGCAATGATCTAACCACAGGTATCCCCCATGGTAACTTGCTAGCAGCAAGTTTACACAAGAATTCACCTCCTGGTGTCTGCCGAAGTGCGGTATTTTCATAACATTGAGCAAAGTAGACTACGTGAGGTTCATTGTCCATTGCTAAGGGATGAGCTTCGAATTATTTCCCTTAGTTCTCGTCAAGTACTTATACGGGGTGAGCATGTTGTAAACTTTAGGGTCTCCCAGGTTGAAGTCACAAAACTTCAACGTTGTAACCTTGTCTTGATCTGCACGGTAGGTGCGTACTCCTTTCGGTAGATATGTAGTGACTAGGGTGTATTCAAAGTCTCTAGGGACACTGTCCCTATAAATCTCACCACTCAGAGGGGGTATGTAAGCTGGTAGGATGGTTGACACTAACTTCACGTTGGCTATGTCATCCTTATTCTTAGTTCTTCTTTCTAAGGTAGCTTGAGATGTTCCTTCTCAAGCAGTCGACAGGGAGGATTTCACTCCACTCATAGATGATGCTTGGATTTCGGTGGACATTCTTCTTTTTGACATGGCTCTCTCAGTCATTAAATCAATAAGGACCTATTTGAAGGATTCCTCAAGTGTGGTGAGCTCGTCATACATACGCACTCGGGAAAGATAATCGGGGTCACGATGATCTCAAAATACTGCACTAGGATGAACAATCTGCTTGCAATTATCACTGTAGACAATCACTAGTTCTGCGGGCTTCGATTTTTCAGTTGGTAAAAAGTGTTCTTCGGGCACGGCGTGACGAGCTAAATAGGAGATCCATCAATGGTCTGCCTGAAATAGGTATGAAGCTTTCATGGACGTTGATCCATCCATTATGGCGGGGTCCAATAGTCTAGTGGTGATCCTTTAATTCTTTTCTGTCCCTTCGGGGTGGAAGTTGAATGGGTATATCGATCCAATGGCTATATTTCTTTGCCACAGCGAACTGTCGTATGTCGTTGTTCTAATATCCCGGTGAAGCTCAATTCCTGTGATTTTTCCTTCTGTGAAGTTTCCTCTAGAATCTTTTATAACTTTTTGATCTTGGCTCTCTTCTTACTTAGCTTCCTATCCTTCTTCCTAGTGAGCTTCGTCCTGGTCATCATTTTTCCATTTTGATTCTTATCTTTTCTCAACATAGTCACTTCACGATGTTGAGATTCTTTCTTCAGATCCAAGGGTAATACTCCTTCATCATATGGACTAGGTATTTCAATATTTTGTGGTTCCTCTAATGCTCTTATAGCTTCGACATCCAAGTCCCTGGTGTTTAATAGATTATATCTATTCTCTTGTTCTTCCATCAAGTAGGTGATCCTTCTAGTCATAAATTCCATGAGTTCTTACTTCTTCGGTTCTAGGGCTTCCTTTTCTTCTTTTCTTTGGATCCGATCTTTTTCAATCTGAATATTGCCTAACAAAGCTGGAAATGGGGCATGGTCCTCAATAATTTTAATAACTTTGAACTCTTCCTTTGTTAAAGCTCCATGAGTACTCATAGCTATCTGGGTAATCCTACCACATAGGGTTACCATTTTTCCTTTAAACAACCCTATTTTTCCTAGTGAAGGAACCATAGCAGGCCTTCCTAGGGTTTCCCAAGTACTTTCTATCATAATTTTCATCTATGTTCCCTCATCCAGAGCATAGTCAATGTCGAAGTCTCCTATTCTTACTTCGATTTTCTCCTTTTCTTTAAAGATCTATGACAAATTGGCATCTTTATGTTCATCCAGAGTTTCTTTCATTTTCAGTAACATAATATTTGATTCTTTCTAGGGTTCTTCTATAATCTTAGTCTCTTGATCTCCTTCAGATTTTACTTGCTCCATATTTATCTTTTCAAGTCTATCAATCATTCTAGGGCAATCCAATACTCCATGGTCCATAGCCTTACAACAGAGGCAACTAGGGTTTCTCCCAAGGCATTCCTTAGAAATATGTCCTCATCTTATACAACTGTAACAAAGAGTTAATCCTCTCTTTCTCTTCAATGATCCCCAACTTTTCTTGTACTGTGTGTTATGATCATAATGGCTGGCCTGCAAAAATTTCTTTCTTGGATCCTGCATCCATTTGTTAGTCCAGACATTCTTTCTATGCACAGGTATAACATATCTATCATTATACTTATCAGATCTATTCATATCAAATGTTCTTTCATCTAACAATGCCCTAGTTTTTAAGCTAGGACAAAATCTATCAAGCATGCCTAAATCCATACATTAGAAACAAAAATTTTCACTTCTTTTACTTCTACAAGGAACAAAGCTTCCAGATCTAAGAACTTTTAACTATTCAGAGCACAAAGCTTACAGATCTTACTTATTTTCTTCAGTATCAACCTCTTTTCTTGCAGATCTGACTTCTTTCCTTCAGATCTGTCCTTCCCTCTTCAACACAGAGCTTTTCAGATCAAGTGGATCACTGCACACTAGGGCATAGATCCACGCACAAAGATTTCACAATTTCAGGATGAATCTTTGCACAAAGCTTCTTCTGCTCAGTTCCCAACAATCATAGTTTCAGGTCCCAGCAACGGAACCATTTGTTGGCACAGGGGCAGACCCAGGGCTCAACACTACAATAGCGCACCAACAAAACACTAACTACTAGCCCTTTTGGCAACACCTGTGAAGCATATGAAGTCTCACCCGAGGTAGAGGCAGGGGTGGTTGCAAGACTCAGGTGTCTGCAACCTTAGCTGGGACACGGATATGTGATTATAACACTTACCAATCACCTAGCATAGATTATTCATCAATATTCAACCCTTATGATACTTCACAAATAACATAGAGCATCGCAGTATGTACTTAGATCTAAGATAATTTAGCACTTAGCCACAACAAGATAGATTAGATTCGGTAGATCAAGCACTAATAATCTTGCATACTAGATCTAACATTCATTCATATCTCAGAAGCACAAAGTATAAATAGATCTATCTAAACACATCAAAGCACTTAGCAAAGGAAGATACAAACACATTAGGTCAAGGCACAGAGCACAACACATAGATTTACCATGGTTCCCCCCCACCCTGGGGCTACATCCACAAAGTCTTCTTCTTTATTAGCTTCAATTAATCAGGTTACAACATAGAGCCTCAAAACCCTTACTCCACACAAGACAAAAGATCTGCACATCTCGCTAGATCCTTCTTCCTTGCACTGCAACACAAATCCTTCTATAGTCTCTCACAGGGACTTTCCCTCAGCTCTGCAAGTCTTACACAAAATGCGTAAAGCCTTGATCACACAGATTCAACTCTTGGCACTTATCCTACATCACATAGATATATCATCCCCTTGCACTAAGAAATCACACCTACTTCACATCTAATTCTTCTATTTATACATTACAAAAGTGGGCCTAAGCGTGGGTAAACCCATGGGACGACATCCCTTTCCCATTACATTAACCCAAAAACCCAAAAAGGACCCAAAAAGGGGTCTAGCTTTCATGATTTCTGCTTCACGTTGCGCTCCATATTTGACAAGTTGTCAAAGTCCCAAAAATGGTCAAATATGACCAAGTGTTCCTCAAAACTTGGTCAAGTGCCAACATATCTTCAACACAATATTAGGATGAAATTGAGAAAAATTCGGCCCTAGAATCTTTCTCAGCATCCGATTTGATTGACATGCGTTCGCTTGATCAGAACTTGCAAATTTGCGCAGCGCAGCACTGTTAATTTATACAAAATTAGAAACCATACCAAGGCTCATAAATGCAAGATCTTTGAAGGCAAGTTTAACCAACTTCTGGCACTGAAAACAAGGGACATGACATCAGTTGTGTCAATCATGACTCGAGGTGGAAGTATGATGAATGTGATAGGCGCTACAAAACTTCCTGGTGAGTAGGCAACGCTTCCATTCCAAAACGTGATTGGACACATAAGCAAGGACAATGAGGCATTCCTACAAGATCATGAGTGAAGAGGAAGATGTGTCACATTATTTTAGTAATGGGAGGGATCGACCTAGGGACAAGTCATGAAAGAGACCAAAAATAAATCAAAAGCTAAAATGGTTCAAAGATCAAACTAGAGCTAAAACTCAAAACTTTAATCATCTAAGGGGTCATACTGATCATAAACTAATAAAGGGATGAAAATTTCAAAGAAAATCAAAATCTAAGGCTTAAAAAAGGGAATGAAAACAAACTAAAAGACCCAAGGCAATTTAGTGTGATAACATTGGCTCCACAGGGGATGGCATGCCCCCTGCGGGATGCCAAGAATGAGTAGATACAGTGCCTTATCCTAGGTCTATGGGGTCAGTTATTGAAACAAAAATAAAAAGAGAATGATATTTACAATGATATGAAGAACCACTCAAGGCTCAAGCAAAGTACATTTTCAGGAAATTCCCATTAACAGGGCCACCAAAAACCTCTTCATTCTCCATATTTTGCAACTTGAAAGTGTTATTAGAGAATACCTCAGATATTTTGAAAGGACCGATCCATAAAGCTTCAAATTTAATGTTCTTTCCTTTATCTTTCTTCGGTGCATACCACTTGAGCACAAGATCACCCAATTGAAAATTCTCTTTGTTCACCTTTTTGTCGAAAGCCTGCTTGATCTTCAGTTGATGGTCATATGCTTTGTCTACAAGCTGCTCCAAGGTCTACTGCACTTCAACCCACTGTTTAATCCTTCTGATCATATGATCAGGTTCCCCTTGATAATCTTCAAAGAATTTTTCCACAATTAAGGAAATATGAGAAGGAAAAATTGCCTCAACTCCATACACTAGCTGGAAAGGGGAAAGTCCCAAGGACCTTTTCACTGTCACTCTATCAGCCCATAGAAAAAATTTGAGTTTCGAATCCCATGCCTTTATGTTATCCACTAACATATTTTTGATTAAGTTTATAATGCTTTTGTTCGAGGATTTTAAAATCTCGTTTCCCTACGAATAGTAAGGGGTGGAATGAATCAAAGTGATCCCAAACTATTCACAGAACTGAATCAATGGTTCAACCTTGAATGATGTAGCATTATCAATGACGATTCTGTCAAGACACCCAAACCTTGCTATGATGTCTTCCAAGTAACCAATGATCACTTCGTGTGAATCATTCCTTGTGGGAATAACTTCAATCCATTTAGTAAAGTAATCTGTAGTAGTCAAGATCCATCTATGTTGACCACTGGAAGAGGGATGGATTTCCCCTATAAAATCTAGGCCCCACTGCTGGAAGGGTCCTTAGGCTGCCACAGGATTCAATGGCAAAGACTTAAGCTACTTCTTTCTAGAGAAATTTTGACACTTAGCATAGGCTCTGATCTTAGCACAAACATCAGTGAACAAATTGGGCCAAAAGTACCCAGCCCTGAGGATCTTGTATGTCATGGTTCTCCAATAATGATGCCCCCCACATAAATTGTCATGAAAATCAGACATAATCTTTTGGGCTTCTTGGGGGTCTAGGCATCTCAAAATCACTCTGATTGGATCCTTCCAATACAAAATTTGATCAACAAAGCAGTACTTTATTGATTTGAGTTTTAAGGCCCTCGCCTTGTTCTTTTCCATACCACTTGGAGGCTGTAAATTTTGCAAAAAAAATATAATGTCCTTCTACCAGCTACAATTTTCTAATGTAGAAATGACTTGAGGACCTTTATCATTTATCTCATCCTGTTGATTTTCTGAACATGAGTGATTGAAATTCACCCCCAATGTTGAGAAATTTGATTCAGCCAAGAGCTTGGCTAAACCCTGGCCTTTAAGAAATTTTGTGGGCCTAATCTCCAAATCAAATTCGAGTAATTTAGCAATCCACTTGCTCCTTTTTCCATCTATATCAGGCTGAATAAGAATTTATTTTATAGCAGCTAATGGGACACAAGCAATAACTCTTGAATGCAGGGCATAAACTATGAAGGACTTAAGAGATTTAACCAATGCATAGAATTTCTTGTCCATGATGTCATATTTTAGTTCAGCATCTCTCAATGCCCTGCTGAAAAAGAAAATAGGTTGCTCTAAGCCTTCAACATTCTTCTGCAATAGGCTTCTTTAAGCCTTCAGCATTCTTCTGCAATAGGCTTCTTTAAGCCTTCAACATTCTTCTGCAATAATACTGTTGCTACTGTATCAAAAGAGGTAAAAGAAAAAATAAGAAAGTCCTTGGAGTAGTCAGGGCTGATAAGAAATGGGGCTTCAGTCAAAGATTTCTTTATTTAATCAAAAGAATCATGGGCCTCAACATTCCATTTGATTTCACTATCCTTCCTCAGCATGGTTGTGATATACTTAACTAACTCGGCAAAATTTGACACAACTCTTCTCAAAAAAATGATTTTTCCCAGAAAATATTTTACCTCTTTTTTAGATCTAAGAAGTGCCAAAGTTTGTATAGCCTCAACCTTGTTGGAATCAATCCTTAACCCTTCAGCTGACACAATATGCCCCAATAATTTTCCTTCTTTCATGACAAACAATGATTTTTTCGAATTCAAAGAGAGGCCAAATTTTCTACACTTCAAGAAAACCTTTCTTAAATGATCACAGTGTTCTTTATCGGACTAAGAATACATTGTTATGTCATCCAAATAGATAACAACAAACTTATCCTTTTCTCCAATAAATTTTATGTCCATAGCTCGCTAAAAATTTTCCCCTGTGTTCATCAAACCAAAGGACATATTGGCATACATAAATGTACCCCAAGGAGTGGTAAAGGTTGTCTTCTTCCTATCTTCTGGAAAAACAAAGACCTGATTGTATCCGAAAAATCTATCAACCATAGACATCCTGGCTGCTCTTGTCACCTTCTGTAATATGTGCTCCATTT
Organism: Picea glauca; assembly: GCA_000966675.3. Classification (NCBI taxonomy): domain Eukaryota; kingdom Viridiplantae; phylum Streptophyta; class Pinopsida; order Pinales; family Pinaceae; genus Picea; species Picea glauca. Next base: position 471,204 of record JZKD02S1735104.1, read on the forward strand.
TGGGTAAAGGGTAATTATCCTTCTCTGAGCTTCTGTTCAGATTTTGGAAATCAACACAAAGTCTGATTTCTCTATTGTTTTGCTTACTGGGACCAAATTAGCTACCCATTCAGAATACCTCAAAGGAATGATAATTTTTTCATCTAAAAGCTTCTTAACTTTTTTCTCCATGACAGGAAGCAACATAGGATTGATTTTCCTCAACTTTTGCCTGAAGGGTTTGGTGTTTTCTTTTAATGGTATCTTGTGCTCTATTATGCTTGTGTCATAAGTTATGAGATCTTCATAAGTCCAAGTGAATACATCAGCAAATTCTTTCAACAACTTAGTATATTTTTCCCTCTGCTCTTCTAATAGGATTCTTTATAGTTTGACATATTTTGGATCGTTTTCAATGGCCACATTGCACTCAGTTATATCTACATCATCAGTGGATACCTTCCCTTTCAATGCCACATCATTCCCATCAAATAATCTTTCCAAAGGAACCAGTCCCTTTGGTATATGATTACTAGGAAGATGCACAATATGATGATTAGCAATTTTATTGAGGAAAACATCAGCATGAGGAGTGACTTCTGAAACATGATCCTGATCAATGTGTAATGCAAAAAATTCATCAACAGTCTCAAGAAATGTTTTAAGTTCTAAATAATCTTCGAAAACCTTCCAATATTTTACATTGTCCGATATACAAGGCTTGTATTTGACTTCTACATCATACTTGATTTTTGGTGGTATAGGAATTTTGAGGTTGCTTGCTGATATAGCCAATGAATCATCCATGGTATTCTCTTCTCTAGGAATGAATGATATATTAAAAGAAGATAAAAAAATGTCCACCAAATTCCACACTTCATTTATGTAAGATCTAAGCCTAGGATTCTTTGTTTGATAAAGATTTTTAATCTGATGGACTATCAATTTAACATCCCCAAATACTAATATCTTGTCTATCCCCATGTCTTTAGCTGCCCTCAAACCCAAGACCAAAGCCTCATACTCTGACACATTATTAGTAGTCTCAAATTCTAGTTTATATGACAAAGATATAGTTTCTTGAGTTGGTGAGACAAAGATCACCCCAACACCAACACCTTCCTTGGAAGAGGCTCCATCAAAGAACATTGTCCAGAAAAAAGTGGTTAGAAGAGGCTCTTCATGTTATCCACAATTTTGGTCATTGTGATGGTGTTATGATAATGTCATGATGATGAAATATCTAGATTTTCCATAGGAACATTTTGTTGAGAAAGGTTACACTTATCAGTTTCCAAAAATCATATTTTAAAGATAGTTCACAGGCTACATATATACTCTCCTGCGAGAATGCTTGATTCCCGCAGGCCACTCTCATTTGGGGTGCGAACTTCTCGCACTGTACTCAAGGCTAGGGTGTGAACATGATCTTAAAGAAGGAAAATGGATAATTTCTCGATCCTTCTAGAAGGGAATCTTCTAGAAGGATGAGTTGGATTTCGAATGGTTGGCAAGATACTGACTTTCCAGATATATTGGGATCATTCCCTATCCAAGTAACTAATATATCTTCTCCTATATATTGAGGAGAGGGCTCATGGAAAAGGTTAAGTATAAGCAAGCTAGCAAGAGATCGATTGGAGAATGGTTAAGAGCCTGTATGGAGAACTAATGCTACAGTAGCAAGAGACTACAGCAAGGTCATCACAAGTGGTTGATTTTCTTCATGCATGAGCAAGTGTGTGTGTAAGAACTAGAAGCCATTGAAAGGAGACCTACGACATCAAGGCTCATTTTGTAAGTTTCTCTTTCAATTAATCAATACAATAATATGTCCCTTTTCCATAAAGATGATGTCACTTTATTACATGATTCCTTGATCACATGTATAGACTAGCTATTGAATATATTAATCTGCCTTTACTTTGATTGGTTTGTTCTGTCGTGATTTGAACGGAGCAAGAGCATCGAAGCGAAGCTTGGAACAACAAAGACTCAGGAAAGCGCTCATAAGGAATGACCATATTCCTTTATCTCTTAGTTCACTCAATAGGCTACACCTAGGGAAAGAGTAGTATTATGTCCTGCTTTGTTCTAGATCCAGGTGGATCTAGGGAGATCGGTTCGTGTCCGCACTTACGGATTAATCCATAAAAAAAATTGGTGACTCCACTAGGGAGATCCCTTTGTCTTTTTGGTTTTTTGAATTTCCTATGGCCATTTTCTCTACTGCTGTCATTCTCCTGATTTCTTAGTCTCTGAGTCCTCAAGATACCTTGAGAGACTTTCTGGGTCTATAATCCAACTTGGATTTTGCTTTCTTTTTCAAATTTTTTCATTAGTTCCAGGGATTCCCGCACTGTACCTATTCACAGCCTGCAATAACTCTGGAGGTTCGCATTCTTCTTATTTATTTCAGCGCGAATTGTTCGCACTCTGCATTGAAGTGGCCTGCGCGAATTCTACATTCTCGCACTGTGTCCAAGGCTTGCCTGCGGGCAGATTTTGAAAAATTTTTGAAATCAAGTTTTGACTTTATCAACAGCTTAGATCTGTTGATTTACACCTTTTTGACTTATTGGATCATTGGCTTACTTATCTTTTGCTTAGTTTGTTCTCTTGAACGAATCTAGGTTTTCAAGGTCTTTTCTTGCCTTTATAACTTGACTTTCAATTTTTGGCTTTTATTGGCATCTTCAATCTCTTTGATTTCTGGAGTTGAGTATGTTGAGTTAGCTGAGAACCAGTGATTGGCAGAGAGTCAAGTGTTTGGTGTTTCTTGTTTGCTTATTGATTCAAAAGGAAATTTTTCATTTGCATTCAGGAACTCCTTTGGTTTGGTTTTTGTTTTTACTATCATTGAAAGAAGTGGATGGGTTGTTTTGTTTGATTTAGTTTGATTTGATTTTCTCTTCTCATTAGTCAGAGTTCTTCTTGGAAAGTGAATGATTAGTTTTCTTTCAAGTTTTTGTTTTTGTTATTTCGAAAACATTTGTAAAATCAAATCTTAGAGCTTTGAAGTATTGAAAAAGACATTGAGAGATTGTTATTCGGTAGTTGATTATTTGCATAGACATCTGAAAGGAAATTGTGTATTGCATTTGCATGGTAGTATTGAGATTGATTCAGAAAATATTCTCTCTCTCCCGTAACTAGGATTCATGGAATGAAAACGATTATATTTCATCATTGTCCTTGCATTATTTGCGTCAGAGTCATATATCATGAGTTTCACTTCCGTTGCCTTTGAGTAATTAACATCCTTTAAGAATATTGCGTAATCTTAAAATCAAACTAGTAACTTTTTCTAGGGCTCCTTACACCAACATATTGGCTAGGCTAGTGCTTTGGAGTAGGAAAAGAGACACACTCTCCATAAGCTCAAAAACAAACAATAGTATCTTGAGTTAGGGAGTGTAAATTCCATTAGCAGCATATTGTCCTAGGACGCCCTTCTAACACAAGGGTTAAGCGCTAGGTCGCATTGATGTTGGAAGAGTTACTAACCCTTCTTTGTTGACATCGGTGTAGAGATTGCACGTATTACGGGGATCACTCCGAGGTATACCCACAATTATGAGTGGAAGCCTTTGAGTTGGTTTCGGGCTTGATACCCTGCCCTTGCGTGTGGATCAGACTGACGACTGTTACCCCAGGCTATATTGTTGTTTGTGGTGACCTTAGTGGCCTATCTCTTTAGGTTCTTACCCAAGGTGACTGTGGAGGGGAAAGTCTCTACGGTACCTGGAATCGATGTTGATCAAACTCACTTGGGCTCCTTGGAGGGTATACCCATGATTATGTGTGTGAGCTTGCACCAGGGCGTAAGTCTGTTAAGCAGGTCATCAATGTAACTTTTCCACCTTAGCCCCGCCCCTTCTCGTCTCGTTGTTGCGATGTTGGATTTCATCACCAACTAGTGGCTCCGAAATTAGAAGGTATTGTTTGCTTGGTGTTTGCTTCTTAGTTTTTGTTTACTAGTGTGTGTTGTTTGTTTCTTGAAGTTGACCATAGGATTTTCATTGGGCAGTTCATTATTTATTTACAATTGCTCCCCCGCGACGTTCACGTAGGATGCAAGGTCTGTCCCCGGAACATCCGGAAGCTTCACAACCTTTGCACACAACAACACCTGAGGACACCCTAGAAGACTCTCCTCGTCTGGGTGAAATTCCCCTTGTTACTCTACCACACGTGGACATAAGTGACGTCCCATAAGTTTTTACACCACCTCCACAAGTAGCATCCACTGATCCTCTTGCTGAATTTCGAATTTCCAATACTATAGAGGATTATCGCATTCGTCGTGGTGAATGACCTTCGGGACGATTTCATCTTTCTGGAGAAACTCTTGCTGTATCTTCTGAATCCATCGCTGGGCCTTCTCACGGTGTAGAGGGTCAAGATCCTTTAGGGTTAGGTAATTTCCGACGAGTCTTGTTTGGTACTGAACCCCCTGTTTACAAACTCGTCAACCCTCCTGAGTCTCCTGAGCCCGAGACTACACCAGAGACTACCACATATAGTTCCGTCCTTCCTCCCGAGATGGCCCATCTCATAAATAATACGGGTGTCCAAACCACGATTCCGACAACTACTCTTGCCCCTATTAATACCCAGAGACCTCTTGAGGTTAACCCGAATTTACCCCCTAGTTACCATGCTTTGAACCCTTTGTTGAATGTTCCTCATCCAACACCTCCACAAACTCCAGCCGGTTCACCAGGTGGTCTTCAGTTTCCTGGGCATCCTATTACCAGTTTCATCCCGACACTACCTCAGTTTCCTACTGGCAATTTTAATCCTAGTGGCACTATTCTGACTGTTGCCCCTAATGTACAAATTCCTGTTGGTGGACAGAGTGGCACAATTCCATTTCCTTTTCCCTTTCCTGGACATAACACAGTTACTACGCAACCTACGGTTGGTACACAAATTTCGGGTGGAACTGTCCCTTTGATAGGGGGACCAACCTCATCTTTAGGACAAAACATACCTCCTGCATTGGCCCAGTATTGGAGTCAACTTATGCAGAACTTTCCTCAAAATGCTGGGGGGAAGCAAGCTGTCCCTACTACAAGCAAACCATATCCCGGTGTGACTAATCCTATTTGGGGTTCGGGTCAGACTACCCAACCTCAGGTCCCTACTCAGACTCAAGGTCAAAATCCTTGGGGGTACTATCCTATTCAACCACCACAAAACCAACTAGGGTCTTCCCTCTGGGGGTAGACTGCATACGGTCCTACTGGTTTACCGATAGGGCTTCCGCCCCAAAGTCACCAGTATCCACAAGTGAATCGACAGTTGCCTTTTCTTGCTACTTTGGATTTTCCAGATTTTTCTAGGATCCTGAATGATCCTATTTGTCACTCTCCTCAATGGCCTGCTATCCCTGCTAAAGTTCCCTCGGATATTCCGAAGTTTGATGGAAAACTTGGAGAGGACCCCAATAATAATGTCATGACTTTCCACTTATGGTGTTCGTCCAACTCTCTGATGGATGACTCCATTCGTCTTCATCTTTTTCAATGGACCCTTACCGGTTCGGCTGCGAAGTGGTACATTGAACTCCCACGAGGTTTCTTTTCGGACTTCAACACCCTAGCAATGGCCTTTCTAACACACTACCAGTTACCGATTCGTTATGACACCGCAACTGATATTTTAACCTCCTTCAAACAAATCTCGGGCACTCATATATCTGATCATATTCATGAGTGGCGATGGAGGCGACGTCTCATTAAACTTGAGCTTCCCGATCAGTTACTAGCCGAATGGTTTACAAATTATTTTGTAAACAAAATTGGTAAAGACATTTCTATGGGTGGTGTTGTCACTGAAGAGCAGGCTATTAATCGTGCTCAATATCTGGATCTCGTTTATTCACAAACGGGAACCTTGTATGATTTACTACCTGATTTACCTCGTCCTGGTACTTCCAGTACTTCTACTGCTCTAGCTGCCTCGCATGCAGCTGATGGTGTGATTGGGACTACTCATACCCATTCGCATTGTGTTTCGACCACAACCCCCAAACCCACTTCTTCTAATGTTCAGAATGCCCCGTCTCTTGCTCCTCCCGCCGGTAAAACCTCAGAAGTGAACGTTGTTCAATCTACACTGACCGGTAAGAATAAGTCAAAGAAAGGGAGAGGCAAGAATAAGGGGGGTAAAAATAATAATCCAAATGAACAAACTACAAATGCTCCTGTTGATGAACGAGATAAATGCAAATAGCGGTATCCTTGCCTTATTTGCGGTGATGATCATTATACCAAGGGTTTTCCTCGACGTGCCGAAGTTTCCAAGTTCCTTCAAGGAACGCCAAAACCACCTACCCCGACAGTCTTGTCTCAACCGTTCCCGTCTCAACAACAGGCCTCGTTGGTCATCCATGATCAACCTTCTACCTCTTCCACATCATATGTTTTGATGTGCACCGGTGATTCTAAGAATATTGACATTGCAATTGCAACTAGAGCTAAAGACTATACTCCTTCTAAGGAGAAAGTGGATGATTTACCTCCTGATCTGATACAAGACTCTCCACCAAATCCACCTACCAATGGTCCTCTTCATATTGAAAGACTGAGTCTTGATACAGTCCTACGACCCCCTAAAGGTGTTGTTCGCAAGTCGGCTTTCAATCCTCACGTTTGTGCGGCTCAGAAATACAGTATTGTAGAAGATCTGGCCCAAGCACCTTCAGTGATGTCCGCCCTTGAGGTCCTTCAGTCTTGTCCTGCGCAACGAAGGGCCCTGTTGAAAGCTATAGGTGGTATTGATCCTATGGATTTGAACTTGATAGTCTTTGACTTGGACGAGCATGTTCCAAGGTTGCCCCCCCAGCTTGCTTTTCAAATACAATTTATTGTCGCTAACAAGAGCATTTGTCGAACAGTGGTTGATGAGGGGGCCTCTACGTGTGTAATGTCTCTTGATTGTTGGAAATCCATTGGCTCTCCTCCATTGACAGAATCATAGAATACTCTGAAAGCCTTTAATGGATCTGGTTTTAAGCCTTACGACATTATTCCCTCATTGCTTGTCACTCTTGAAGGTAAGATCGTCCAAATTGAAGTCGAGGTTTTCGATTCGCACTTAGATTATAATCTTCTTCTTGGACGTAGCTGGGTAGATTCCATGTGCGCTATTGTGTCAACCCTTTTCCGGGTCTTGCGATTTCCTCACCAGGGAAGAGTGGTCACAATTGATCAGCTTGCCTTTTTTAATTCCGATACTCGCACAGGGAATGTCCCGTTCATAGCTAAAACCCCACCGGGCTATGAGAATGTTGGAGTTGGTCTCTTGAAAGACTCTTCGTTAATGGGTACTTTTCCCATACCACAACCACCCGATAATCTACGCCCGTCAGTCGCTTCGATTAATATGATCTTCGTTGTTCCTCACGAACTTCCTGTGTCTGTTGACCCTTGGTTAGTTCCTGATCTTGGAGATCATGCTCGTTACGGCGACGTTATGTCGTTAAGTCCGATTGAGTCTTCTTATCAAGCGATTCAATCGGAAACCTCTTTTACATCCTCTCCAGAGGAGTTGTCTCCCGATCCTTTCCACATTGTCTTTCCCACTGACAAGATGATCATGTCCGTCATGGCCGATACGCCTTGGGACAATGGACATCATCGTTCCACTCTGTTTCTGGAACAACACACTCTGGAAAATTATCAACGGATTTCGACTCCGTCAACCGTTGTTGTCACCATGACCGTTCCTGGATCTACACGTGATGTGTTTGCAGAAGGGAACTTAAGTAATATTTCTCCTACGATTCCCATTGATATTTCAGTGAAACCTGGAATAGTAGAAAATGTTCACATTGGAGCTTCGTGTTCTCCGAAGGAAATTGTCATTTATACTGCGTTATTCAAAGAATTTCGTGATATCTTTGCCTGGAGTTATGAATAGATGTCGGGTATTGACCCATCTATCATTGTGCATGAGATCAAAACATACCCTAGATCCAAACCAGTACGACAGTGCCTCCATCCTGTCCATCCACGCAAAGCGACAACCATTAAACTCGAAGTTGAAAAACTTCTTAAAGCCGGTTTTATTTACCCCGTGGCCCTGACAGAATGGTTTTCTAACCCTGTACCGATTGATAAGAAAGGTGGGAGTATACGTGTTTGTGTCGATTATCGGGACATTAACAAAGCTTGTCCGAAAGACAACTTTCCGACCCCTTTTGTCGACCAGATCGTAGATGACTGTGCCGGTAGTGAAATCTTTTCCCTCATGGATGGATTTTCCTGTTACAACCAGATTAATATCGCTCCCGAGGATCAACATAAAACCTCTTTTATTTGTCCTTGGGGTACTTTCGCCTACAGGAAACTTCCGTTCGGTCTGAAGAACGCAGGTGCCACATTTCAACGTGCGATGTCTTATGCATTTCACGATATTAAGCATATTGTTCAACCTTATTTGGATGATTTGTCAGCTCATTCATTGCGCTGGGTCGATCACCCTAATCATCTTCGAGCAATCTTCGTCCGTTGTCGGTTCTATCGCATTTGTATTAACCCACATAAATGTGTCTTTTGTGTAGAATCCGGGCGTCTTCTCGGTTTCATTGTGTCATGTCAGGGGATCCAGGTAGACCCGATCAAGGTTGAGGCAATTCTCAATCTTCCTCCTCCTTCTTTACTGCGCCAGTTACAAAGTTTGCAGGGGAAATCAAACTTTCTTCACTGTTTCATTCCAAACTACGCTGAGATTACTCGTGGTTTCACACGTCTTTTAAAGAAAGGTTCAGAGTTTGTTTGGGACAAAGTTGCCAACAATGCTTTCGAAGCTCTCAAATTGTCCCTTACAAAAGATCCTCTTCTTTTTCCTCTAGATTATAGTAGAGATTACTTTCTTTATTTAGCAGCGTCCGAGTATACCATCGGTATGGTTCTTGTTCAAGAGGATGACAACCGTGATGAACATGTTATATATTACTTGAGTAGAATTCTATCATCAACAGAAGTCAAGTACTAGCATGTTGAGAAACTGGCTTTGGCTGCTGTTCAAGCAGTCCAACGATTTAGTTATTATATTCTTGCCAGAAAAACTATTGTGATTTCACATTGCAACCCCATGCAACACATATTGACACGTCAATTGCTGGGGGGAAAATACTCCAAATGGATAGTTATTCTCCAGGAGTTTTATTTGGAATTCGATCGCGCCACATCGAAGAAATCCTTGGTTTTTTCTGAGTTGATTTGTGATTTCCCCCACTCTACCACGAAAAGTGTAGCAATTGGTTCGTTACCTGACGAATCACTTTTCCTTATCAGTATAGATGACATTTGGTACGGAGATATTATTATATATCTCCAAACTCAAACCTTACGGCCTGCTTTGTCCAGTAATGAACGACGTCGGATATGTTATTAGGCTCGCCATTACATTATTCTTGGCGATACTCTTTACCGTCATGGCGTTGAATCTGTTTTTCAACGTTGTTTGACCTTTGACGAAGCCGAGAAAGCTTTAAATGACTGCCACTCGGGGGCATGTGGTGGTCATATGTCTGGGTATGCTACTGCCCAGAAAATCTTACATGCAGGATACTTCTGGCCTTCTTTGTTCCATGATTGCATTACTGTTGTTCAGAAGTGTCATGCCTGCCATACCTATCAACAGAAGATTCGGTCGCATCCCACTCCCCTTCATCCTGTAGTCTCCATAGGTCCTTTTGCTAAATGGGGCTTTGATTTTATGACATGTCACCCTCACTCGGTCGGGGGGCATGGCTATATTATTGTAGCTGTGGATTATTTCACAAAATGGGCCGAGGCAATGCCGACATTCGATAATACTGGGAAGACTACAACGCTATTTCTTTTTAACCATGTCATCACTCATTTTGGTGTCTCTCAAGCTATCGTTACTGATCACGGTAGTCACTTTCGAAATTATATGATGTCAGAACTTATAGAGAAGTTGGGCCTTCGTCATGATAGCTCAACACCTTATTATCCACATGCTAATGGCCAGGTCGAAGCTATCAACAAAGTGCTTATAACGATGATTCGATGGATGATAGGAATACATAAGTCTAGCTGGAACACGATGTTGTTTTCAGCATTGTGGGCGTATCGGACATCTGTTAAATCCGCCATGGGATTTACACCATTTCGTTTAGTTTATGGAATGGAAGCCATTCTACCCATAGAATGCGAAATACCATCTTTGAAGCTAGCTGTAGAACTCTTGCCTAATACTTCTGCTGAAGAGGAACGTCTGTTGTTTTTGATGCGATTAGATGAGACTCGCCGTGACGCTACCCTTGTAATAGAAGCCCAGAAAAAATGTGTTAAGGAACAATATGACAAGCATGTCAAACCTCGTGTCTTCTCTGAAGGAGATCTTGTTCTTCTATATGAACAGGATAAAGATGTCCTAGGAGCTGGGAAATTTGAACCAATGTGGCATGGACCTTATACTGTTAGCAGAGTTTTATAAAAAGGAGCATATGAGTTAGTGGATTATGATGGTGTGCCTTTGAGTGAACCCAGGAATGGGTTGTACTTGAAAAAGTACTACGCATGAGTCATTTGTGCATAAGTACTTGTATTTTATGTATCATACTGCGTGAGTGTGTTACTTTAAGTTTTGCCTTGACGTTATTTGGTTTTTGCCCTTACGTGACGTTATGTTTGATTGTCAAATGTCGGAGTATTCACTACCTTATATTGGCTTTGCTAATGGAGCTAGTCGTAGTACCTGGAACCTAGCTTCCATTGCATGGGCAATCTATGCCCCGACAAACGAACTCATATCTCTACGAGGTATATGTCTTGGCCGAGCAACCAACAATATCGCCGAGTATAGCGCCATTGTTGAACTATTGGTTGATGCTATTTCTCTTGGAATTCGTCACTTGGTTGTCCGACTTGACTCGTAGTTGATAGTACTACAACTCAGTAATGTATATTCTATTCGAAGTCCTACTTTATTAAGAGTATATTTGTGGATTCGCCTCTTGGAACGATGTTTTGACCGCATAGAATATCAACACATTCCGAGACGTCTTAATACATTAACAGATGCTTTAGCTAATTATGTATTGGACAGGCATTTGAACAATTTATAAATCAAACACATTAAAAATGTACACAAGTGTAAAGTAAGCCGGTAAAAACCATGTATATATATAACGATCAAAGTTTGTTTTTACAAAATGTGTCTGAAGACCAAAATATCAAAAATGGAAGCCCATGGCTTCTACAAAAGTGACACCACTAGTGATGTTCACGGTAGCATGCTAAGGTCCTAGAAACTCTACGGAGAAAATGACCCATAGAGGCAGAGACTCCCATGGTGTGACGCTGATCGCGTCATGGGATCTCCTCCAGAGGCATCTCTGGAACATCAGCCATCAAGCCCTCTAAGTTTTGCTCCGCAGTGAGATAGTCCTCGGCATACTGGGGGACTGGAACTGCTGCCTCTCCTCGACGCTGGACGGGAGAACTACCAGCAGGTCTATAGGCTCCAACATCTGTGTTATCAACAAGATTTTGGTGTTAGTCTTCAGATAAAACATAAAACCAAAAACATTTGATATGATGAAAATACAAAAACATCTAAAAAGTTAAAAAGTTGGTGTACTTCTTACCAATATTTCCCCATTGTGCGTCTTCAGGAAGGACAAGGTCAGGATCACCTTGAAAGTCCAAGCCAGCATACGCATAATCCTCTATCATCAAAACCTGGCCTTGGAGCCAGTTGAAAAAGCGATCGTCATACCTGACGATCAGTCCTGCCACATGCCTAGTCATGAGCTGGCACCACCGTAACATCCTTGGGTCCATGGGACCCGGAAAGAGCCAATCAGCCTGAAGCCTGTATATTGGGACCCTCTCGTAGGAGAAGGACACTAGCAATAATCCATAACCAAACGGATTTAGATTTCCACGCTTGCATTTTGTTAATTGTCTCTTGAGGCTGCGCAACACTGCATCAGCCAAGTTGAAGACCCGGGGCTCGACACACTCTAGAGCATACTGAAAATAGCTCTGTAGAGCCATATGCGGGGCAACACTTCCCACCATCCGAGCTATGGTGAAGAGTATGGTATGGATATTGATATCAGTCACTCCCCAAATGGCCACCTTCCCGTCCCAGCGTTCAGCCTCAGGCACACAATACTGCCTGCAATACTCGCTCATCTTCATACCGCCCCTGCGGTTACCAGTCAAGCTAACATAGGAACCTCGTCTTGAAAATCCGGTCAGGAAGAAGATATCCTCGATATCAATCCTTAATGTATGAATACCAACATTAAAAACCTGCTGATCCGGATCCCACATCCGGACTAAATGTTCCAACAATCGGACCTGGGCTCTCATGCCCGGTATGCGGAAGTACTTTAGGAGACTGCAATCTTGTAAAGTAGCGATGGTTTGAGGATGATTTTCGGCAGCGGCATTGTCTTCTTCGTGCTCTCGTTCCCTCCATTCAAGCACCATAGCAATAGCTAGTAACCTGCATGGCAACCATTTAAGATAATTAATAATCTTAAAATATGAAAAAATGGTTTTTATTGGTTAAAACATGATATAAAAATTTGATTTTGCGTCGTTCGCAGGTGGGGTATAATGCACAGTGCGGATTTCCCACACCCTACCTTAAGCGCGCCTGCGGGAATAAGGACTTCTCACAGGCCCCGTATGGGTAGCCTGCGAGAATCCTTTCACGCGCATAGGGTTTCAAATTTCAACCAAAAACTTAATTTTTAACCATTAAAATCATAAAATATAACCATGCAAAGCAAGAGGATGGAGTACTTACCATTTTGATCGAGACGGTTTGCGAAATGATGCTCTGACGCTCCTGGAAATCGATGTTGAAGATCGGAGGTAAAATGGAATTTTTTGCACTAAATTGGTAAATGGGTAAAACATATGGTAAAAATGAAATGTAAATTTGTTTTATTTAC
>JZKD02S1735104.1:493565-513162 GCA_000966675.3 Picea glauca
AAATTCAATATTTAAAACTTAAGGAAAGCGTCATGTTCTGGTGTGTTTTGTTCTAGATCTAGGTGGATCTAGGGAGATCAGTTAGTGTCTGCACCTACTGATTTGTCTGATAACAACAGGCTTGTGATTTCAATGGTTAAAGAAAACAACAATGATCAGACCATAGATATAGGCAAAGAAGTTTACAGGTCTGAAGAGGAGAACAGACAAGGTTACCATGCAAATATGGGCCCCTTACTATTGTGCAAGCTTAGAAAACCGAAAACCCCAGCTTAAATTTCCTATGAAAAATAATATGCAAAGGAGGAAACACGGGATACCTATGGAGTAGACACCTATAGAGATATTCAACACAATCTTAGGATGAAATTAAGAAAACTTCGGCCCTTGAATCTTTCTCAGCATCGGATTTGGTTGACATGCGATTACCTGATCAGAACTTGTGAATTTGCACAGCGCAACACTGTTGAGTTTTTCAAAATTAGAAATTGTACCAAGGCTCATAAATGCAAGATCTTTGAAGGCATATTTAACCGACTTCTAGCACTGACAACAAGGGACATGACATCATTTGTGGAAATCATGACTTGAGGTGGAAGTATGATGAATGTGACAGGTGCTACGGAACTGCCTGATGAGTAGGAAATGCCCATTCCAAAACTTGATTGGAAAGGTAATAAAGGACAATGAGGCATGCCTGCGAGATCATGAGTGAAGAGGAAGAGATGTCACATCAGTTTAGCAATGGGAGGGATCGACCTAGGGACAATTCATTAAAGAGACCAAAAATAAATCAAAAGCTAAAATGGTCCAGGGATCAAAAATCAATTTGAGGATCAAACTAGAGGTAAAACTCAAAACTTTAATCATCTAAGGGGTCCTACTAATCATAAACTAATATAGGGATGAAACTTTCAAAGAAAATTAAAATCTAAGGCTTAAAAAAGGGAACGAAAACAAACTAAAGGACCCAAGTCAATTTAGTGTGATAACATGAATCACATGGCTTCATATACAATAGAATCAAGTATGTTTCTCTCTATAACACGGGATTGCTTGTGCTACTCTACGGAAACATCGATCGATGGATGCAGACACTCCCACTATGTGGCATTGGTAATGCTTAGGAATATCATCTATAGAGGCATATGGGATGTTCATTGTGAGTCCTTCCAGATTTTGTTCTATGGTCTCGAAGTCAGCAACAGCTACTCCTGCTACGCCTCTCTCCCCTCGCCTCTGGATAGGGGATGAACCTGGAGTATGGTAAGGTCCCACATCTGCATTATCAAAGAGCATTTGATTAGTCATCGGATAAAAAACATAAAAACATTTTATATATTAGAAAATAACAAAAACATGATATAAACAAAATTTCCTTCTTAACTATGTCCCCCCATTGGGAACCTTTGGGAAGAGCTAGGTCTGGATCTCCATGGAAGTCTAGCCTAGCATATGCATAATCATCAAACATGAGCATTTGAGTTCTCAACTAGTCGAATAAGATATCGTTGTACCTAACGATGGGACCAGAGGCATGTTGGTCCATGAGGTTTACCCACCTCTTCATTCTCATATCTTGTGGAGTAGGTATACCCCACTCTAACTGTAGGCATAAAACTGGGACCCTCTCTAGGAAGAAGGATACCAAAATTGACCTGTATATGAATTGTTTCAACCCACCTCTTCTGCACTTGGTAAGTTGTTGTTTCATACTTTTAAGAACCCCTTCGACCCAGTTGAAGACTTAGGTCTCCATACACTCCAATGCATATTGAAAATAGCTCTACAGAGCCATGTGGGAGAAACACTCCCTACCATGCATGTGATAGTATAGAGGATAGTCTGTAGGGGAAAGTCTCAGACATCCCTGATAGAGACCTTGACGCTATGTTTCTGGGTACCCAACACACAATGTTCACTGATGTAGTGGTTCATAGTCTCACGACCTCCTCTGCTACCTGTAAGGGTCACCCGTGAACCCCAGCGAGACAATCATGTTAGGAAATAGATATGCTCGATATCTATGGTGAGTATGTGGGCACCCACATAAAAATCCTTCTTGTTTACATCCCACATGTGAACTAAGTACTCAAGGAGTCTCAGTTGGGCCCTCATACCCTGAACCTTGAATAATTTCAGCAACCCACACTGTCAGAGGGCCATAACTATCCCCAGGTCATTCCCAGAGAAGTAGTATTCTTCTTTCTTCTCTCTCATGCCATTCCAACATCTTGACTGTGGAAGACCTGCCAAGGAACCATAAAAAGATATTAGCAACACAATTTTATTTTTTGGGGGTTTTCCCTTTTTGGATTCATCTTTTGAAATTTTGGGTTGCAGTCGTCACAGTTTTTTGTATTTGCACAGTGGGGTGTTGTCGCAGGATGGCTATTGGGATACCTATGGAGATCCTAGATCATCGCAGGTACTGATATAGGGCACCTACGATGAACGCAATGCATGGGTAACCTCAAAACATCAACCCAAAAACACATATTCAACCCATGAAAATCAATTTTTAATCCATGAAAAGATGAAGGAAATGAATATTACATTTTCTACGGAGATGATTCATCAAATGATCAGTCATGCACTCTGCAATCCACAGTCGAAAATCAAGGTAAAAAGATGGTTTGGAGAAATTTTTGGGTGGATTTACAAATGAAATAGTAAAAGGTGGTTTTTCGCCTATTTTATTGATTTTTATTACTTTTCATTTGTATATTTTATTATTTTTTATGCTTCATCCAAACCCTAAAGTCCAAATGACTTTACAAGTGATTGATTTTTTGCAGATTGAAAGAGTCTAGAGGTGAAACGTTGGAACGAGGGTCCACCTTTTTGTTTTGTTTTTATACATTTATCGCATGTACATATCCTTTTAGGGATTTTCGGGAAAAACTCTAAGCAAGTCTTAATTCTTTCTCACGCTCGTAAAACCATGAGAACGTAATTGAGTAGTCTTTTTTCATATTTTCGAACTCATAATGGTGACACGAAAAATGAAACCTATGTAGTATCCTTTAATCTCTTTTCATGCTCCCTAAACATGAAAATATTGTCGAGCGACCTTATTTTTTTCACGCTCGTAAAAGTATTTGAAGAAAACATCTGATGAGTGGTAGATTATCATGTTTTCAGTCTCATCAGATTAATTTATGAAAAAAGACCTTATGGATTTCTCTTTAATTATTTTTCAGACTCTCTAAAATTGAAAAATCCCTGAGTTTTCTCTTTTTGGAATCGTAAAACAAACATCGAAAGACCCATATGGGTTCTAACCGCTCCTTCTTAGGGTTCGTTAAACATACTCCAATGGAATCATCCAAAGGATGAGCTTATATAAACAAGCATATGTTATCCTCCTCAAGCTTGTGTAAAAATAAAGAGGTACTTGCCAGAAATGGTGGGGGAAAACTGGGAAAGAAATGTGTCTTTGTATTTGTGTCAATGGAAGTAATAGTCTCTCTTGAACATGACACCCCCCTTCATCATTGTATCTAGGTTGGGAAATCCCATTGTCTCTCGTTTTACCATCCACATGTCCATATGTTGGGTCCTCCTTGAGTCAATGCTACCAAGACCATTGTTGTGTCGTTCATATGTTCAAGAGAAGTCCAACCTAAACAAGCCTCCTATTGATTCAACGATCTACAATTACAAATCTTCTACCATGTTGGCCTTCCCTGTGTCAATTTCAAATCACTTCATACTCTGGTCTACCTCAAATTTGTTACATATTTTGTGTCATTGATGGGTCCCTTACTACTATGCAAGCTTCGCAAACCAAAATCTCAAGAAAATATGGGTCCCTTACTACTATGCAAGCTTAGAAAACCAAAAACCCAAGCACAAATTTCCTATGAAAATTAATATTCAGATAAGGCAACATGGGATACCTATGGAGTAGACACATGTTGATATCTTCAACGCAATATTAGGATGAAATTTAGAAAACTTCAGCCCTGGAATATTTCTCAGCATTGGATTTGGTTGACATGCAATCGCCTGATCAGAACTTGCGAATTTGCGCAGCGCAACACTGTTGAGTTTTTCAAAATTAGAAACCGGACCAAGGCTCATAAATCCAAGTTCTTTGAAGGGGTCTTTAACCAACTTATGGCACTGAAAACAAGGGACATGGAATCAATCATGGCAATCATGCCTCTAGGTGGAAGTATGATGAACGTGATAGGCTCTACAGAACTGCCTGATGAGTAGGCATCGCTCTCATTCCAAAACATGATTGGAAAGGTAATAAAGGACAATGAGGCATGCCTACGAGATCATGAGTGAAGAGGAAGAGGTCTCACATCAATTTAGCAATGGGAGGGATCGACCTAGGGACAAGTCATGAAAGAGACCAAAAATAAATCAAAAGCTAAAATGGTTTAGGGATCAAAAATCAATTTGAGGATCAAACTAGAGCTAAAACTCAAAACTTTAATCATCTAAGGGGTCCTACTAATTATAAACTAATAAAGGGATGAAACTTTCAAAGAAAATTAAAATCTAAGGCTTAAAAAAGGGAAAGAAAACAAACTAAAAGACCCAAGGCAATCTAGTGTGATAACATGAAGCACATGGCTTCATATACAATAGCATCAAGGATGTTTCTCTCTATAACACGCGATTTCCCATGCTACTCTACGAAGACGTCGATCAATGGATGCAGACACACCCACTGTGTGGTGTTGGTAATGCCTAGGAATATTATTTATAGAGGCATATGGGATGTTCATTATGCTTCCTTCCAGATTTTGTTCTCTAGTCTCGAAGTCAGCAATAGCTACTCCTGCTACTCCTCTCTCCCCTCGCCTCTAGATAGGGGATGAACCTGGAGGATGGTAAGGTCCCACATCTACTTTATCAAAGAGCATTTGATTAGTCATTGTTTAAACAACAACAAAAACATTTTGTATCTTTCAAAATAACAAAAACATGATATAAACAAAATTTCCTTCTTAACATGATATAGGGTTGTCGTCGTCGCAGGCTTGTGCATTTTCATAGTGTGACATCATCGCAGGATGACTATAGGGCCACCTATGGCGATCCTAGATCATCGCAGGTCCCGATATAGGGCACCTGCGATGACCACAACACATGGGTAACCTCAAAAAATCAACCCAAAAACACATATTGAACCCATCAAAATCAATTTTTAATCCATGAAAAGATGAAGGAAATGAAGATTACATTTTCATTAGAGATGATTCATCAAATGATCAGTTGTGCACTCCATAATCCGCAATCAAAAATCGAGGTAAAAAGAGGGTTTGGAGAAATGTTTTGCAAGATACCAGATATGTAAAATATGCAGAACATAAATAAAATGCTAGAAATGGTACAATAACAGTAAAATATCCAGCATAATCTTCACAATACACAGAAATGATATAAGAATAGCAATAGAAATAGCACTTTGATTCAGAAAGCAATGTTCACAGGCCTCTTCGAGGGGGAAACCTCCAATCGAGAAGTGCTCTGTTACAATAATCTCCAAGCTAGGGTTTTCATATCCTCGACCCTTATTTATACTACATATGTCTATTAAAAGAAGCATCTAAAGGAAGATCCTTCTAGAAGCGGAAGCTTCTATTAGGTCTTCTTACATCCGCCTTATTCTATTTTATTGAAAGGCCTTATTAATATTGATCTTTATTACATCTGAATACATTGATCTACCTATGTGTCGGTTAGGACCTTAACATGTTTGGGTGGAGTTACAAATGAAATAGTAAAATGTGGTTTTTCACATATTTTATGATTTTTATTACTTTTCATTTGTATATTTTATTATTTTTTATGCTTCATCCAAACCCTAAAGTCCTAATGACTTTACAAGTGATTGAATTTTTGCAGATTGAAAGAATCTAGAGGTGAAACGTTGGAACGAGGGTCCACTGTTTTGGTTTAGTTTTATACATTTTTCGCATGTACAGATCCTTTTAGGGTTTTTTGGGAAAAAATCTAAGCAAGTCTTAATTCTTTCTCACACTTTTAAAACCATGAGAACGTAATTGAGTAGTATTTTGTCATTTTTTTGAACTCATAATGGTGACACGAAAAATGAAACCTATGGAGTATCCTTTAATCTCTTTTCATGCTCCCTGAACATGAAAAGATTGTCGAGGGACCTTGTTATTTTCACTCTCGTAAAAGTATTTGAAGAAAACATATGATGAGTGGTAGATTATCACTTTTTCAGTCTCATCAGATTAATCTATGAAAAAGGACCTTACGGAGCTCTCTTTAAGTGTTTTTCAGAATCTCTAAAATTGAAAAATCCCTGAGTTTTCTCTCTTTGGACTCATTAAACAAACATCAAAAGACCCATATGGGTTCTAACCGCTTCTTCTTAGGGTTCGTTAACCATACTCCAAGGGACTCATCTGAAGGATGAGCTTACATAAAAAAGCACATGCTATCCTCCTCAAGATTGTGTAAAAATAAAGAGGTACTTGCCAGAAATGGTGGGGGGAAATTGGGAAAGAAATGTGTCTCTGTATTTGTGTCAATGGAAGTAATAGTCGCTCTTGATCATGACACCCCCCTTCATCATTGTATCTGGGTTGGGAAATCCATTTGTCTCTCATTTGACCATCCACATGTCCATATGTTGGGTCCTCCTTGTGTCAATGCTACTAATACCATTGGCGTGTCATTCATATGTTCAAGAGAAGTCCAACCTAAACAAGCCTCCTATCAATTCAGCCATCTATACTTATAAATCTGCTGCCATGTTGGCCTTCCTTGTGCTAGTTTCGAATCACTTCATACTCTAGTTTACTAAAATTTGTTACATATTTCGTGTCATCGATGGGTCCCTTACTACTGTGCAAGCTTAGCAAACCAAAATCCCAAGAAAATATGGGTCCTTTACTACTATGCAAGCTTAGCAAACCAAAAACCCGAGCACAAATTTCCTGTGAAAATTTATATGTAGAGGAGGCAACATGGGATACCTGTGGAGGAGACACCTGTTGAGATATTCAATGCAATCTTAGGATGAAATTGAGAAAAATTCGGCCCTGGAATCTTTCTCAACATCGGATTTGGTTGACATGCGGTCACCTGATTAGAACATGCAAATTTGTGCAGCACATCACTGTTGAGTTTTTCAAAATTAGAAACCGTACAAAGGCTCATAAATGAAAGATATTTGAAGGCATCTTTAACCAACTTTTGGCACTAAAAACAAGGGACATGGCATCAGTCGTGGCAATCATGACTCGAGGTGGAAGTATGATGAATGTGATTGGCACTACGGAACTGCCTGATGAGTAGGCAATGCTTCCATTCCAAAATGTGATTGGAAAAGTAAGCAAGGACAATGATGCATGCCTACGAGATCATGAGTGAAGAGGAAGAGGTGTCACATCAGTTTAGAAATGGGAGGGATCGACCTAGGGACAATTCATGAAAGAGACCAAAAAAAAATCAAAAGCTAAAATGGTTCAAGCATCAAAAATCAATTTGAGGATCAAACTAGAGCTAAAACTCAAAACTTTAATCATCTAAGGGGTCCTCCTAATCATAAACAAATAAAGGGATGAAACTTTCAAAGAAAATTAAAATCTAAGGCTTAAAAAAGGGAATGAAAATAAACTAAAAGACCCAAGGAAATTTAGTGTGATAACATGAATCACATGGCTTCATATACAATAGCATCAAGGATGTTTCTCTCTATAACACACAATTTCTCGTGCTACTCTACGGAGATGTCGATCGATGGATGAAGACATGCCCACTGTGTGGCGTTGGTAATGCCTAGGAATATCATCTATAGAGGCATATGGGATGTTCATTGTGAGTCCTTCCAGATCTTGTTCTATGGTCTCAAAGTTAGCAACAGCTACTCCTGCTACGCCTCTCTCCCCTCATATCTGGATAGGGGATGAACCTGGAGGATGGTAAGGTCTCACATCTGCATTATCAAAGAGCATTTGATTAGTCATCGGATAAACAACATAAAAACATTTTATATCTTTCAAAATAACAAAAACATGATATAAACAAAATTTCCTTCTTAACTATGTCCCTCCATTGGGAACCTTCGGGAAGAGATAGGTTCGGATATCCATGGAATTCTAGCCCGACATATGCATAATCATCAACCATGAGCATTTGAGTTCTCAACTAGTCGAATAATATATCGTTGTACCTAATGATGTGACCAGATGCACGTCGGTCCATGAGGTCTACCCACCTCTTCATTCTCGTATCTTGTGGAGTAGGTATACCCCACTCTACCTACAAGCGTAAAACCGAGATCCTCTCTAGGAATAAGGATACCAAAATTGACCCGTATATGAATTTTTTCAACCCACCACTTCTTCACTTGGTAAGTTTTTTTTTCATACTTTTAAGAACCCATTCACACGATTTGAAGACTCGGGGCTCCCTACACTCCAATGCATACTGAAAATAGCTCTACAGAGCCATGTGGGGAGCTACACTCCTTGCCATGCATGTGATATTATAGAGGATAGTTTGTACGGGAAAGTCTCAGACATCCCTGCTAGCGACCTTGCCGCTATGTTTCTGGGTACCCGACACACAATGTTCATTGATGTAGTGGTTCATAGTTTCACTACCTCCTCTACTACCTGTAAGGATCACCCTTGAACCTCGGTGAGACAATCCTGTTAGGAAATAGATATCCTCGATATCTATTGTGAGTGTGTGGGCACCCACATGTGAACTAATATCCTCGATATCTATTGTGAGTGTGTGGGCACCCACATGAAAATCTTTCTCGTTTAGATCCCACATGTGAACTAAGTACTCAAGGAGTCTTAGTTGGGCCCTCATACCATGAATCTTGAATAATTTTAACAACCCACACTGTCGAAGGGCCATAACTATCCCCAGTTCATTCCCAACGAAGTAGTCTTCTTCTGTGTGCTCTCTCTCATTCCATTCCAACATATTGACTTTGGAATACCTACCAAGAAACCATAAAAAGAGATTAGCAACACAATTTTATTTTCGGTGGGTTCTTCCTTTTTGGATTCATCTTTTAAAATTTTGGGTTGTGGTCGTCGCAGCCTTGTGCATTTTCACAGTGTGGTGTCATCATAGGATGGCTATATGGCCACTTGTGGCGATCCTAGATCATCGTAGGTCCTAATATAGGGAACCTACAATGACCGCAATGCATGGGTAACCTCACAAAATCAACTCAAAAACACATATTCAACCAATGAAAATCATTTTTTAATCCATGAAAATATGAAGGAAAAGAAGATTACATTTTCTGCAGAGACGATTCATCAAATGATCAGTCATGCACTCCTCAATCCACAGTTGAAAATCGAGGTAAAAGGAGGGTTTAGAGAAATTTTTGGGTGGAGTTACAAATGAAATAGTAAAATGTGGTTTTTCACCTATTTTATTGATTTTTATTACTTTTCATTTGTACATTTTATTATTTTTTATGCTTCATCCAAACCCTAAAGTCCTAATGACTTTACAAGTGATTGATTTTTTGCAGATTGAAAGAGTCTAGAGGTGAAACATTGGAACGAGGGTCCACTTTTTTGGTTTGTTTTTATACTTTGTCGCATGTACAGATCCTTTTAGGGTTTTTCGGGAAACACTATGAGCAAGTCTTAATTCTTTCTCACACTCATAAAACCATGAGAATGTAATTCAATAGTCTTTTGTCATTTTTTTGAACTCATAATGGTGACACGTAAAACGAAACCTATGGAGTATCCTTTAATCTCTTTTCATGCTCCCTAAACATGAAAATTTGTCAAGTGACCTTGTTCTTTTCATGCTCATAAAAGTATTTGAAGAAAACATCTGATGAGCAGTAGATTATCACTTTTTCGGCCTCATCAGATTAATTTACGAAAAAGGACTTTATGGAGTTCTCTTTAAGTGTTTTTCAGACTCTCTAAAATTGAAAAATCCCTGAGTTTTCTCTCTTTGGACTCGTTAAACAAACATCGAAAGACCCATATGGGTTCTAACTGCTCCTTCTTAGGGTTCGTTAAACATAATCCAATGGACTCATCCGAAGGATGATCTTACATAAACAAGCATATGTTATCCTCCTCAAGCTTGTGTAAAAATAAAAAGGTGCTCGCCCGAAATGGTGGGGGGAAATTGGGAAATAAATGTGTCTCTGTATTTGTGTCAATGGAAATAATAGTCGCTCTTGAACATGACACCCCCTTCATCATTGCATCTGGGTTGGGAAATCCATTTGTCTCTTGTTTGACCATCTGCATGTCCATATGTGGGGTCCTCCTCGAGTCAATGCAACCAATACCATTGTTGTGTTGTTCATATGTTCAAGAGAAGTCCAACCTAAACAAGATTCCTATCGATTCGGCCATCTGCAGTTATAAATCTTCTACCATGTTGGCCTTCCCTGTGTCAATTTCTAATCACTTCATACTCTGGTCTACCTTAAATCTGTTACATATTTTGTGTCATTGATGGGTCCCTTACTACTGTGCAAGCTTATCAAACTGAAATCCTGAGAAAATATGGGTCCCTTACTACTGTGCAAGCTTAGTAAACTGAAAACCTGAGAAAAAATTTCTCGTGAAAATTAATATGCAGAGGAGCCAACACGAGATACCTATGGAGTAGACACCTGTTGAGATATTCAATGCAGTTTTAGGATGAAATTGAGAAAACTTCAGCCCTGGAATCTTTCTCAGCATCGTATTTGGTTGACATGCGGTTGCCTGATCAGAACTTGCGAATTTGCGCAGTGCAGCTCTGTTGAGTTTTTCAAAATTAGAAATCATACCAAGGCTCATAAATGCAAGATCTTTGAAAGCGTCTTTAACCGACTTCTGGCACTGAAAACAAGGGACATGACATCAGTCGTGGAAATCATGACTCGAGGTGGAAGTATGATGAATGTGATAGGCTCTACGGAACTACCTAATGAGCAGGCAACGCTTCCATTCCAAAACTTGATTGGAAAAGTAAGAAAGGACAATGAGGCATGCCTACGAGATCATGAGTGAAGAGGAAGAGGTGTCACATCAGTTTAGCAATGGGAGGGATCGACCTAGGGACGAGTCATGAACGAGACCAAAAATAAATCAAAAGCTAAAATGGTTCAGGGATCAAAAATCAATTTGAAGATCAATCTAGATCTAAAACTCAAAACTTTAATCATCTAAGGGGTCCTACTAATCATAAACTAATAAAGGGATGAAAATTTCAAAGAAAATTAAAATATAAGGCTTAAAAAAGGGAATGAAAACAAACTAAAAGACCCAAGGAAATTTAGTGTGATAACATGAAGCACATGGCTTCATATACAATAGCATCAAGGATGCTTCTTTCTATAACACATGATTTCCCGTGCTACTCTACGGAGACATCGATCGATGGATGAAGACACGCTCACTTTGTGGCATTGGTAATGCCTAGGAATATCATCTATAGATGCATATGGGATGTTCATTGTGAGTCCTTCTAGATTTTTTTCTATGGTCTCGAAGTCAGCAGCAGCTACTCCTGCTACGCCTCTCTCCTCTCGCCTCTAGATAGGGGATGAACCTGGAGGATGGTAAGGTCCTACATCTACAATATCAAAGAGCATTTGATTAGTCATCGAATAAACAACATAAAAACATTTTATAACTTTCAAAATAACAAAAACAATATAAACAAAATTTCCTTCTTAACTATGTCCTTCCATTGGGAACCTTTGAGAAGATCTAGGTCCAAATCTCCATGGAAGTCTAACCCAGCATATGCATAATCATCAACCATAATAATTTGAGTTCTCAACCAGTCAAATAAGATATCGTTGTACCTAACGATGGGACCAGATGCATGTTAGGCCATGAGGTCTACCCACCTCTTCATTCTCGTATCTTATGGAGTAGGTATACCCCACTCCACCTGCAAGCATAAAACTGGGACCCTCTCTAGGAAGAAGGATACCAAAATTGACTCGTATATGAATTTTTTCAACCCACCACTTCTACAATTGGTAAGTTGTTTTTTCATACTTTTAAGAACCCCTTCACACCAGTTGAAGACTCGGGGCTCCATGCATCCAATGCATACTGAAAAGAGATCTACAGAGCCATGTGGGGAGATGCACTCCCTACCATGCATGTGATAGTATAGAGGATATTCTATAGGGGCAAGTCTCAAACATCCCTGATAGCAACCTTGCCGCTATGTTTCTGGGTACTCGGCACACAATGTTCATTGATGTAGTGATTCATAGTCTCAACACCTCCTCTACTACCTGTAAGGGTCACCCATGAACCCCAGTGAGACAATCCTATTAGGAATTAGATATCCTCGATATCTATGGTGAGTGTGTGGGCACCCACATGAAAATCCTACTCGTTTAAATCCCACATGTGAACTAAGTACTCAAGGAGTCTCATTTGGGCCCTCATACCCTGAATCTTGAATAATTTCAACAACCCACACTATCGGAGGGCCATAAAAATCCTCGGGTCATTCCCAGCGAAGTAGTCTTCTTCTTTTTTCTCTCTCTCATGCCATTCCAACATCTTGACTATGGAAGACCTACCAAAGAATCATAAAAAGAAATTAGCAACACAATTTTTTTTGGGGGGGCGAGTTTCCTTTTTTGGATTCATCTTTTGAAATTTTGGGCTATGGTCATCGTAGGCTTGTGCATTTTCACAGTGCAACATCGTCATAGGATGGCTATAGGGCCACCTATGGCGATCCTAGATCATCACAGGTCCCGATATAGGACACCTGCGACTACCACAACTCATGGGTAACCTCAAAAAATCAACCCCAAAACACATATTCAACCCATGAAAATCAATTTTTAATCCATGAAAAGATGAAGGAAACGAAGATTACATTTTCTGTGGAGACGATTCGTCAAATGATCAGTCGTGCAATCTGCAATCCGCAGTTGAAAATCGAGGTAAAAAGAGGGTTTGGAGAAATGTTTGGGTGGAGTTACAAATGAAATAGTAAAATGCGGTTTTTCACCTATTTTATTGATTTTTATTACTTTTCATTTGTATATTTTATTATTTTTTATGCTTCATCCAAACCCTAAAGTCCTAATGACTTTACAAGTGATTGATTTTTTGTAGATTGAAATATTCTAGAGGTGAAACGTTGAATGAGGGTCCACTTTTTTGGTTTGTTTTTATACATTTGTCGCATGTACAGATCCTTTTACGGTTTTTTGGGAAAAACTCTGAGCAAGTCTTAATTCTTTCTCACGCTCGTAAAACCATGAGAACGTAATTTAGTAGTCTTTTGTCATTTTTTCAAACTCATAATGGTGACACGAAAAACAAAACCTATGGAGTATCCTTTAATCTCTTTTCATGCTCCCTAAACATGAAAAGATTGTCGAGCGACCTTGTTCTTTTCACGCTTGTAAAAGTGTTTGAAGAAAACATCTAATGAGCGGTAGATTATCACTTTTTTGGTCTCATCAGATTAATTTACAAAAAAGGACCTTATGGAGTTCTCTTTAAGTGTTTTTCAGACTCTCTAAAATTGAAAAATCCCCGAGTTTTCTCTCTTTGGACTCGTTAAACAAACATCAAAAGACCCATATGGGTTCTAACAGCTCCTTCTTAGGGTTCGTTAAACATACTCCAAGGGAATAATCTGAAGTATGAGCTTACATAAACAAGCATATGTTATCCTCCTCAAGCTTGTGTAAAAATAAAGAGGTACTCGCCAGAAATGGTGGGGTGAAATTGGGAAAGAAATGTGTCTTTGTATTTGTGTCAATGGAAGTAATAGTCGCTATTGAACATGACACCCCCATTCATCATTGTATCTGGGTTGGGAAATTCATTTGTCTTTCATTTGACCTTATGCATGTCCATATGTTCAATCCTCCTTGATTCAATTCTACCAAGACCATTGTCGTGTCGTTCATATGTTCAAGAGAAGTCTAGCCTAAACAAGCCTCCTATCGATTCGACCATCTGCAGTTATAAATATTATACCATGTTGGCCTTCACTGTGTCAGTTTTGAATCACTTCATACTCTGGTCTACCTCAAATCATTCAAAGCATGAACATTTATCATCAGAAGCAAGAAAGATGAAAGAGAAGTTTATTTCTATTATCCAAAATGTCTTAAGTCCAGTACATAGCTAGATCACAGTTACTTCATAAAAATATTGTAGTCTAAGGGAGCCTTTCTCAACCATCTAAACCTTCTAAAGAAATTGATCTATGTATTTATAAAAAAAGGGAGGCAGCAGCTGAAGGTATGAGCTAGCCTCCTTCCCTTGAAAATCTCTAAACATTTATTTGATATAACAACTTATTCAACAACCTATGCTATAAAACAAGAAAATGTTGGTGACTAATCCAACCAAACTTCAAACTGATTTGATCCTCTTTGGATGCATAGCTCCTATTTTTCCATGTGTCTTTTAAGAGAATGTAGTTGTCCTCATAATGCCAGTTGTTGCTTCTACAATTTTCTCCATCATCATCCATCCAAAAGTTGTTGGCCTGACCTTCTTGGATCCCTAGTGTCTACTGGTAGCTTCTTTAGGTAGCAGCCTAAGTAGCGTATTTCACAACTGGACAAGTAAAAAGGGTAGCGCATTTAGGTAGTGCCATTGTGTTGCGTATGTGTGCAAACCTTTGTTCTCTATGAAATATTAGGTAGTGCCACTGTGCTACACCTATGTACAGGTTCATTCTCTATGAAATATTAGGTAGTGCCTTTACATAGCACCACTTATACTGCGTCTGTGTACAAGTTTAGGTAGCACTGCCAAAAAACGCAATGCCTCCAATCTTGAGCATGTGTAGAGAAAATAGGGGACTTGCATAATGTCAAAACCATTATATTTAGGTGCCTTGGCAGTACTATGAGTAGTGCACTTTACCACTGAGGAAGTTAGAACTTCACAAAAGCCCAAAAATTTGATAGTTAAACGCTTAGAATCTTGTATAGATGGCAGAGGTAATATTTGAAAAGTAGATTACCCTCTCAAAAAGTAAACATCCTCAAAAATGGGGCTCACCTTTCATCAACTATTTTGTTACCTTGACACTTAACCTCACACTCTTTCTAGTAGAAGGAGGTTCTTCATTTGGCATAGCATGCTTCTTCTTCTTAACAATGACTGGATTTTTCAGTGGGGTTGTGCTCTCCTTGGCTGCTGATGTCTCTTTCTCAATGGAAGCTTCAACCAATACCTGGAAGTTTCTTTGAGCTACCTCCTCTTGAAAATTCTGCAACTATGCCTTGAGTTTCTTGTTCTAAGATTGAAAACCTATATTATACCTATAAAGGTTCTGGAGTTGCATGTGAAGGGGTTGGTCATTTCCTTCTACAAACCTTGCCAATTCAAGGGTATGGCTATAGCCATCCATGAGCTCCTTCATTTTCACCCTGTCATACATGGCCTCTGTTTTCATCTGAGCCACCTCTTTTCTTGCATCCCTAAGTTTCCTGATAAGTCTTTTGAAGGTCTCACTATTAGGAGGAGCAGGGACATGCACAGTCTCAATAGGTTTTTTCTCATTCTCCTATTCCACCTGCATGGTAAGTGCCTTATCTACCTCATCATGTTCCTTGGTGGTTTTTCTTTTACCTTTCTTCCTCTGCAAAGGGGCTTCTTCTTTTCTTTCCATGGGCTTTTCAAAGTCTTTCACAGAAGTTTTATCTTTCCTCTCCAAAGGTATTTTAATACCTTTACCCTTTCTTTTCTGTACAGGGCATTCTTGTTTTTCTTCCATGGGATTTTCAATGCCTTTACTCTTCTTATTTTGAATAGGGGTTTCTGGTAAAGACTGCTCTATGGAAACCTCCTTAGAAATTGATGACCTTGTGAAAGGTCTTTTACCCTTGATTTTGAATACTAGAGGAGAAGAGGGGAAGAGTAGGTTCTTCCCTTTCTTAGATGTAGCTTTGGTAGAAGAAGGAACCTCTTCTAACCCTGGTGGAGGAGATGGTGAAAAATCTCTTTGTGGGGAAGGACAAGCTTCCTCCTCAGCCCTTGTGACCTGCTTGTTGACTTCTAAAATTTGAACAGGGGCTCTGCCCTTTCTCTTCCTGTTGGTTCCTTCTTTAGTAGAATTGGTGGTTGATAAAGGAATTTCCTTATGTGATTGAGGAGTTGATACAAGATCAAACTTTAAATGAGAAGCAACAGAAAAATGTTCCCATGAAATCTCTTTCTTTCTCAATTCCTCAGAGACTAGCATTCTGATCAATCCAGAGTGGAAAAGGCTAGAATCCACATCCTTAGATTTGGCTTGAATCCTGTCTGACATTTTAACTATGCTCCTTAATAGGTAATAGGGAATATTCATCTCGACCTTACCAGTAAAATGTAGCAAAATTCTTATGTGGTACTAGTACAATGTGTTGAATCTCCCTTCACATGTAAAATATCTCTGTATGATTTTCAATATTATGTCAAACTGTTCAATCAATTGACTCCTTGGCATGCTTTTAGAAAAATCATTGGCTTGATATTCAGGTTTAAAGAGATATTTAGCATAGGATTAACTCAAACCCATGGATTTGAACCATTTTTCACCTAAAATTGGGATCCCTATTGTAGCTAAGATAGAGGCTTCAGTCACCTCAAATTCCAAATCCACAAACTTGGTTTTCCTGCCATCAAAATGTAATGCAAATTGTATTGCTACCTCTGGATGGCCTCTCTACATATTTTGGAAGAAAGAGAGGCACCCTACCCTTTGAAATACCTCTCTTCCCATGGGATTTGTATCAAAAAGATGCATGTCCACAGGTTCTATCCTAACCACCTTGCCATGTTTGTGTCTCCTCCTTGATTGAGGAGCATCCATGGCTTGGAATGAGAGATTTTAAAGGCTTATAGGATATCAATAACCAGGAAGACTTAAAATCAAGCTTCAAATGTACAAGGTTGGCCTTTTGAAATGGACTGGTGCTAATAAGCCAAGCTTGACTTGTGGTAATTACACCCTTAGACTTGTACAGGTTCTAAAGGTTTAAACAATGAGAGGGTCCTCCTGTAATTTTCCTTTTGAAACTAGAAAAACACGCTCAACTCAAATAACAAAGGGATCAGGGGAGACACAGTATGGTTAAGCAGAGCCTTTGAGTAGTGTGACTCATACACAGAGGATATGATAATTAAGAGCTTGCAATTTCAATGGATAAGGCAAACAACAGTAGTCAAACCATAGGTACAGGAAATGAAGTTTACAGGTCTAAAGAAAAAATAAGATGAGGCTATCATGAAAAGATGAATCCCTTACAACTATGCAAGCTCGGCAAACCAAAACTTGAGCGCAATTTTCTTGTGAAAATTAATATGCAGAGGAGGCAACATGGGATACCTGTGGAGTAGACACCTCTTTGAATTTTCAACAAAATCTCAGGATGAAATTGCGAAACCTTCGGCCCTCAAATCTACTTCAGCCTCAAAGTTGGTTTCCTTGTTGTTGCTTGATCATAACTTGTGAATTTGTGAAGTGCATCACTATTGAGTTTTTCAAAATTAGAAACCATTACCAGGGCCCATTACCAGGGCTTGTAAATGCAAGATCTTGAAGGCATCCTTTAACTGAATTTTGGCACTGAAAACAAGGAACATGGCATCAATCATGGTAATCATAACTCGTGGTGGAAATCATGATGAACGTGTAAGGTGCTACAGAACCGTCTAATGAGTGAGCAGCGCTCCAGTTTGAAAAATGATTGGACAGGTAGGCAAGGAAAATGAGGCATGCCTACGAGGTCATGAGTTAGGAGAGAGGTGTTTCACATCAGTCTATTCATGGGAGGGATCAACCTAGGGATAAGTCATGAAGGGGACCAAAAATAAGTCATGAGCTAAAAATGGTTCTAAGACCAAAAATAAATTTGAGGATCAAACTAGATCTATGACTTGAAACTTTAATCATCTAAGGGGTCCTATCAAACATAAACTTTAAGGGATGAAACTTTAAAAAAAAATGAAAATCTAAGGCTTAAAAATGGATAAAAACAAACTAAAAGACCCAAGGCAATTTAGTGTGATAACACGCTGGATTGTACCGGGGTACCTTGGGAGTAATTGACATTAATGGTGATTTCCCTCATGCTTGTTAACGATTTTCATTAATGATCGGTAATCAAGTGGTTTCTACCATGTTAGAGATGATGTAAATGAAGACTCTAGATCTTATCATTTTGGTCCAGGTTGCGACGGAGTATTCATGATTTGTATTGACACATATATCCACTTTGTATATCTCGTAGCTATGTCTGAATTTGAGTCCTTTTAGAGAAAATATCCACAGTGTATTCCTGGTGGCTATGTTGATTCATAATGACATGGATCCATAGTGTATATTTAGTGGCCATGACTCACTTGAAATTTTTGTAATCTGAGTATGGGAATGCCTACCTCAAACGATGGTATATTATTATCCAGATGCTTGATTGTTTGTAGGTTCCCAATCGGTGCACTCTTTGTTTCTGACAAACATATTCTACAAAGTATTTCAGCTATCATGAGTTTGAGCCTCATACTTTGGGGGGAATTCTGTTCCACATTATTTTGGTCACCTCAGTGATCACCTGACAATATCTGTTCATGTTCCCTAAAAATATAAAATATACTTTATCCATGAGAAGAGTGATTTGATTTCCTTTGCCAAAAAACCCTATGAAGGAAGGTCGTCACACCCTGCTCTATTCATGGGGTGTGACGATGCCTGATAGTCACATCTTGCACCATACCTGGACTACGGCATCATCACAAGATGATAAGTGGGTAGGGTGTGACAATTCTTTAAGCTTTGGAAAAGTCAAATTTCACGAATGTTCTAGAAGGAGATCTTCTAGAAGATGAGGTGGCCTTCGATCAGTTTGGATCTTACTTGCTTCTCTAATTTGGTGGGATCATCCTAATCTCCTCATTCATCTCTCTTTCAAACTATATAAAGAGGAATCTCTCATGGAAAAGGATAAGGTTGAATAGGCTGAGAATTGTATGGAGATTTCTACTTCAGATCATGCTTGAGAGCCTCATTTCAGCTCATTAAGTCATTGTGGATCTTCTTCATTCAAGGTTGGAGCAAAGGTGTGTGTGTTGGATAAAAATTCCATTGAAAGGGGACCTTGCGACATCAAGGCTTTGGTTGTAATCTCCACTTTCATTTAATATGTTACAGCAATATGTTTCTTTCCCATAAAACTAGTCTTGTTTTATTGTATGATTCCTTGATCACATTCATAGGTTCTTGTTAAGTATATTGTGTGTTATCACTGAAATTTCATCCGCACAGGGAGACAAGAACTCTGCATCGTCAACAAAGAAAAACAGTCATTCATGGCACAAGGTTAATTCCACAACACAGCAAAAGGGTCAAAACTATACAAAATGGCCAAAAAATTACAAGGCGCTTTGCACCCACAAGGCGCGCGCGCGCGCGTAACATTTTCGTACCTGGAGCGCATATGCGTGGTTGTGGGGTGCAAAACCCGCGCGCCTGCCAAACGGCGCATTTATGAAACTGGTTGGCCTCCCAACCACTAATGGATCGGCTCCCAAGTCGATTTGACACCAAATCTGAGCTCAATCTGCGTGGGGAGGCTGGTCAAAGACCTAATTGTTCCCTAAAGAGCCCCTTTTCA
>JZKD02S1735104.1:527264-544347 GCA_000966675.3 Picea glauca
GTTCCTATGCTCATAGTTTCATTTAGTTTTTGTTTAATTCTTGTTAATAGCTTTGTTGTTTTCTTTCTAACCTTTTACACCACAACTGTCATGCCTAGCAGAGCCCAACTGGGCATGTAAGCACTCACTTTTTGCTCACACAGTGACGAAAAGAGTGCAAACATTGTGTTTCTTTCACTTTGGTTGGATTTTTTTCCCTTGAAGATTCAATTTCATTGGAGCATTGGAATGGAGCTAGGATGGCAAAGAAAAGAGGAAAGAACATTTAAAAGGTATGTTGTCTATCTCTTGTTAACTAGTAAACTCAATAGTTAGAACTTAGGGAAATTCTTATATTTTGTTATGTTTTGTTCTAGTTTCCAGTGGGATCTAGGGAGATCTGTTTATGTCTGCATTTACCGATTTATTCGATAACAATGTCCACGTTCCAAATGAAAACATGAGTAAGCTAGATAAAATGGATGAAAAGTGTATCTTTATTGGGTATAAATATGATATGAAAGGTTATAATCTTTGGAACCTAGAAACTGAGAAGGTAGTCTATATCCAAGATGTGGTATTTAGAGAAATCAAAGATGTTTTCAAACAGGAATTCCTACCAAGGAAATAAGAACGAGAGAAAATAGAGTTTGAGATGAAGGATAATGAATCGGAGTCTATAGAAGAAAATGAATCATAAGCAGAAGAAGAAGATCCTCATACTCTAGTATTGAGGAGATCGGTTTGGGAAAGAGGTAACCAGAAAGGTATACTCCATCTGATTTCCATTCAAAATTTTATTTTTCTATTATTGATGATGATCCTAGAAATATTAGGGAGGTAGTAGATCCAGAGGATGGAAAACTCTAGAAAAAGGCCATGATTTAAGAAACAACAGCCTTGGATAATAATGAGGCTTGAGATCTAGTGGAGTTTCCTACTAGAATAAATCCCATTGGAAGAAAATGGGTGTTTAAGAAGAAGCTAAATGAAGAAGGCAAAGTGGATAAATACAAATCTTGGTTAGTAGCAAAAGGCTATTCCCAGGTAGAGGGAATTGACTTTGGTGACAATTTTTCTCCTGTTGCCAAGATAACTTCAATTGGATTTTTTTTATTTGTTGTTGTTTCTTTTGATTTTGAATTAGAACAAATGGATGTGAAGGCAACATTCCTACATGGGGATCTGGAAGAATAAATATACATGAAGCAACCATAAGGATTTGTTGTGAAGGGAAAGAAAGAGATAGTATGCAGGATGAAAATTTCCATGTATGGTTTAAAACAATTCCAAGGATATGGTATCAAAAATTTGATACTTATATGTTGGGACTTAGCTTCACAAGGAGAAAAGAGGATCATTTTTTGTATTTTAAATGAATTGGTGATCATCTCATTTTTTTGGTCTTGTATGTGGATGATATGTTGTTGATATCAAGCAACAAGGAGATTATCCAGGATGTGAATACTCAGTTGTCCTCTAAATTTGAAATAAGGATATCGGTGCTGCAAATTTTATTTTGGGCATGGGAATTAAAAGAGATCAGGAAAGCAGGAAACTCTAGTTAAATCATAGGAAATATGTCAAGACAATATTGCATAGGTTTAATATGCAGGAATGCAAATCGATCAAGGTTCATATTCCTACAGGTGTAAAGTTATCTACGGATCAGTGTCCCAAGAAACATGAAGAG
The DNA here is from genome assembly GCA_000966675.3 of Picea glauca. Taxonomy (NCBI): domain Eukaryota; kingdom Viridiplantae; phylum Streptophyta; class Pinopsida; order Pinales; family Pinaceae; genus Picea; species Picea glauca. Next base: position 528,937 of record JZKD02S1735104.1, read on the forward strand.
GAAGAGGACACATCTCATGTTCCATATGCTAGTGTGGTTGGTAGTTTGATGTATGAAATGGTATGTACTAGACCAGACATTGCACATGTACTGGGAGTTTTGAGCAGGAAAATGTCAAAAACAGGGAAGGATCATTGGAAAATAGTAAAGAGGGTTTTTAGGTATTTGTGTGGCGCTACTAGTTATGGATTGTGCTAACAAAGAAGAATAGGATTAGAAAAAGTGTTGGACATACATGGCTTTGTTGATGCAGACTGGGCTAGAGATCTGGATCACAGAAGATCTACAAGTGGGTATGTGTTTAACCTGTTTGGAGGAGAAATCAGTTGGATGAGAAAAATAAAAATTGTAATGGAACTCTCAACTACATAATTTGAATACATGGAAGCCACTATTTTATATACCATATGTATTATAATAAGAAAAAAACATAAATATTGCAGCAAATACTAGCGGAACAATAAAATGTAGAGAACCACAACACCAAAAATGATACCTTTATTGATAGGAAACAATGTTTGCTTGCCTCTTTCAAGGGAAAACCTCTAGCAGAGAAATGCTCTATTATAATAATTCTCAAGACAAGGATTCCTCATGCCTCCTACTCTTATTTATAATAATTTTGTCTTCTAAATAACATTCTGGAGGAAGATCTTTCTAGAAGCAAAATCTTCTATTAAGTCTTCATACATTAGACTTGTTCACATTATCAAATAGGACTTATTAACTAATGTCGGCCTTTATTACATGGAAAATATATTATTCTACCTACATGAGGGGTTAGGAAGGTTAGGTCCCTAACATCCCCCCCCCCTGAAGAAAAAACGTTTCCTCGAGGTTTGATATGAGGATATTGTTGCAAAATGGTGGTCGACTCCTAGGTGGAATCTTCTGGATTTGTATACTTCCAATGAACTAACACTTCCTTGATGGTTCACTAACAGAGGTGACACTTTCGTTGGTCCAAGACTGCTTGTGGTTGCAACCAAATGGAACTTTCATCATCCAACTCAAGGAGACTGGCTTGAGTTTTCCACTTAGTTCCATTCACTTTCTTTAAGCATGAGACATTAAAAACGGGATGGAGCTTAGAATGACTAGGCAAAGATAACGGGTAGGCCACGGTCCCCACTCGCTTGAGAATTGTATAAGGACCATAAAATTTGGGAGAAATTTTATGACGGTGTTAAACTTTGAGTGAAGTATTCTTATAAGGTTGTATACAAAGAAACACATGGTCCCCTTCAACATATTGACGTTCGGAACAACCCTAATTTGCTTGGTGCTTCATGTGATTCTAATCCATGACCAAATTTTCTTTGAGGGTACAAAGAATGGTCGCTTGTATGGTAAGATTTTTTTCAACCTCTTGAACCTTGGAGACACCTAGCATGTATGAGAGAACCGATAATGGATTTTTCCTTTAGAATCCTTCAAAAGGAGTCATGCAAGTAGTAGTATGGTAAGATGTGTTGTACCACCATTCAGCTAGGGGTGAGCCCACTTATTTTTTATGTCAAATGAAAAACACCGAAAATATGTTTCCAAAAACATTTTGACAACTTTAGTTTGGCCATCATTCTGAGGATGATAGGTGGTGTTGAGATGCAATTGGGTTCCCTGGAGCCTGAACAATTCTTGCCAAAAATTGTTGGTGAAAGTTGGATCTTAGTCATAGACAATAGAATGAGACATGCCATGAAGTTTGAATATATTATCCATAAAAAATTGAGCCATTGTGAATGTGGTGAATGTGTGTTGAAGAGCACATAAATGAGCATATTTGGAAAGATGACCTACTACCACCATGATGATTGACTTATTGCCCGATTTGGGTAGGACAACAATGAAATCCATAGAAATATTCCTCCAATTGTAGGGGGAATTGGAAGCAGTTGGAGTGTACCTGGAGATTTGACTATTTGTCCCTTATTAAGTTAACAGGTATCACATTTAGCCACAAAGGTGTGGATTTCCTATTTCATACCATCTTAGAAAAAAGAACATTTTACCCATTCTTAGGTTTTGGTAAACCTTGAGTGCCCAATTGTGGGTGAAGCATCAAGATCATAAAGCACCGTGGATTTAACTTGTGAATTATTTCTTAAATACAAACGTCCTTTGTAGAGAATCTCTTCATTGTGCCAAGAGTAACCTAGAGAAGCTTGAGAATGGTGCTGCAATTGTTGGGTCAAGAAAGAAAGTTTGGGGTCTTTCAACCATTCCTGGCGAACAACTTGGAGACAATCTAGTACAATGAAGGAGAGAGAAAAGAGGGACCCTTCTTCTTCATACTTTCTGGAAAGAGCATCAACAACTACATTTTATTTCCCCTTCCTATAAATTATATCATAATCATATCCAAATATCTTGGTCACTCATTTTGGTTGATCTGGGGATGAAATCCGATGTTCTAGAAAATACTTAAGGCTCTAATGATTAGTTTTATTTTGGAAGCATTTCCCCAATAGATAAGGATGTCATAGATCTACAATATGTAGAATATCCAACATTTCATTTTCATAGATTGATTGGCCCAAATGTCTCTCCAAAAGTTGTTTGCTAGTGAAAGACAAATGCTTTTCATCTTGCATGAGGACTGCCCCAATTCCTTTCCTTGAAGCATCACATTCTAGGACAAAAGTCTTAGTGAAGCCAAGAATTTTTAGGATAGGAGTCATTCACATAGCCTATTTTAAGGCATGGAAGGATTGATCAGTGGCTGGAGTCCAAGTGGAAGCATTCTTTTTCGGGAGAGTAGTGAGAGGTGTTGCAATTTTTCATAATTCTGAACAAAAAAAACTTTCCATAATAGCTCATTAAACCTAAAAAAACACACAATATATTAAGAGTTTTAGGGTGAGGCCAACCCTTCATAGCTTCAATTTTATTAACATCCACCTGTATGTCATCCTTGCCAACAATATGACCCCAGTACTCTACTTTCGAGGCTCCAAAGGCACATTTAAATTGTTTGAGTAAACGTTTGTGTTGACAGAGTAGATGGAGAACTTGATCCACATGGGCAAGATGGGATTTCCAAGTTTTACTATAGATAATAATATCACCAAATAAAACTAAGACAAAATTACAAAGGAAAGGACATAAGGCATGATTAATGAGACTTTGGAAAGTGGAGGGAGAATCAAATAATCCAAAAGGCATGATCAAGAACTCATAGTGACCCTCGTGATTTCTAAATGAATTATTGGGAATGTCTACCTCTTTCATAAGTATCTAGTGGTAGAAGAACAAAGATCGAGTTTAGTAAAGTACTGAGCATCACTCAATTCATCCAATAGGTCATCAATGATAGGAATTGGAAATTTTTCTTTGATGGTGGGTTTGTTGAGGGTGCGAAAGTCTAGACACATGTGCTAACTACCTTCTTTCATTAGTACCATGACCAAAAGAGAATAATAGGAGCTGGTACTAGGAAGGATAACACCCTCTTTGAGCCATTCTTGAGCAATTTTCTCAATTTCATTCTTTCGGGAAAAGGAATGACAATAGAGATGAACATTGGAAGAAATGATGCTTGGGAATAGAGGAATGGAATGATCATGAAAACCACAGGAAGGGGGAAGTCCATGGGGAGTGGTAAAAACAACTTATTGTTGGGAGCGGATAGATTGGAGGTCAGGATTCACATAGGGTGTCTCAACTGCTTGAATGGAATGGAGTTGAGAAATAATTCTCGAATGACCTTTTTTTAGGATATTTTCCATTCGATGGGAACTGATGATCTCAAGGGAGACTATTGTGATGCCTTGGAACTTATATTTTTTCCCCTCCTATTGGAATTGCATGGTTAATTCCTTAACATCCATAAGGATGGGGCCCAAAGTGTGTAACCTTTCATCACTGAGAAATTTGTCACAACCAACCATGTCGATAGAAAACATATGATATTTCAAGTGGTACTGACCAATTTGTAGGCACACATTTTCACAATACCCACCACATTTCATGGAATCGCGATTGGAAATCATGCTTTGAAAATTGTTGATGGCACATATATAAAAACTGATTTTCTAGGAAATGTGATGGTGAATAAAATTGTGGGTGCTTCCACTGTCAACAAGGATTATCACTTTCCTATGCTTCATGTAGCCAGTGAGCTTGAGGGTTTGGGGAGCAGAGAAGCCAATGAGGGAATGGAGTGAAGTCAGTGACTCAACTTCTAGGAGATCAATGGGTGGAGTAGTATCATTTGTTGGGGGTATCTCTTCCATAGGGGAAGATTCAACCTCCTTGTCAGCAACATCCTTAGAAATGGACATAAAAATCTTATGTTCCTTACACTTTTGCCCAGGAAAATATTTTTCATCACAATTATAGCAAAGACCCTTGAGTTGGAATTCATCCATTTCTTCCTGAGTTAATTTCTAGATCTTGTGAGGGGTGGAAAGAGGGGCAGGATTGGTAGGTCAACAGTGGGGAAGAAAACAGGGTTTTCAGTTTTGAGAGAAGACAAGTTGTTGTGCTTCTTTGGCGCGTTTAGTAGTTTCCAACCAAATTTGGGGGTGATCCATGGGGACCTGGGCTCAAATTTCATCATTTAGGACACTGATAAAACATTCTCTGAAGAAGGAATTTGTCATGCCCTCTATTCTAAAAGCCAATTTCTCAAAGGAGGTTATAAATTCTTCCACTATGCCAGACTATTTCTACTTTGTCAAATGGCCTAAATAGTGGGTGTTAGTTTCAAAGTGTCCATAAAGCTATGCAACAAAATGGCTGTAAGAAACATACCCCTGGCTTGAATTTTTATACCATTGCCACCATTTTCGGTGTTTAGGATCTAGATAAAGAAAAACATAATGAATTTTTTCCAACTCATTAGTAATGCCATACAAAGAAAAATAATTCTCCATTTGGGTGACCCAACCCGTGGGATTGGAGCCATCAAATTTGTTGACCTCAACTCAGGGAAGACAAGGGTTATGATGAAAGGGGTTAGAATGAAATGCCATAATATGGGAGGAGTTAGAAACATCTACTTGGAAGGGTTTTTAAGGGGAGGGTGAGTCCTGGGATCGATTCAGCCGTTGGTGGAGAGTGGCATTGAGGGTGTAAAATTTTCCCTCTAATGTGTCAAATCGACCATCAACTTTGGAAAATTGGGTCTGGATTCGGTCCTCAAAACGGTCAAACTCAACTTTGTTCTTTTGTATTTTGGCCTATAGCTCTTAGTTTTGAGTGGTGGCCATTGAGAAAGGTGGGGTGCATGGGATGGGGATTGGTTCTACTAAAAAAGTGTGGATAGGTTATATATATCACTATGATCAACCTGATAATGGAAAGCCAATGGGATAGGTTTCAAATAAGGGTGTCAGGAAGGGTGAGTGGGACCACAAAAAAGAAAGGATTATAAGTGATAGATACCATGATGATTAGGGAAAAAAGGTGAATCAAATGGGATAGGTCCCAAATACACCTACTAGGAAGGGGGTTGGGTCCATGGAAAACAAAAGGCCTAAAAATGATAGGTACCATGACGATCAAGGAAAAGAGAGGAATCCAATGGGATATGTCCCAAATAAGGGTGTCGACGGAACCGTTATTTTCTTCTTTCTTTTTATCCTGCAGATGTATACTCCATCCTAAAGAATACTGCAGTGATGAAGTTCCCAAATTGTTAATAGGAAAAATTATGTAGGAATTTCGCAACCAGAATGCAGGAGGCAGGGTTGCGTGGAAATAGATCTTGTTTGTTCCTTTTCTATTCTATTTTTTTCCCAAGGTTTAAGGTTTTCAAGGTTCCTTCAGATAAGGGTTTTCCTTGTGCTATACCTCTCTTATATATGTGTGAGGTCAAACATTAATACTTGGCCCAATATCTCAAGACACAAACTAAGGAGACTCGACTGTACCCTTAGTCGTACTACCCAATTACCTAGTTACTAGAGAGTATATTCTCGAGGGTTGTTCTTAGTGTCACTATAGTATTCAAGTGGCCAATGCTAATCAAAATATAGTTTTATGTGACCTAGAGGACTCCCGATATACCTTACAGTATGTGGGAGTGATGGTCGTGTATAGATTCTGTCTGATATGGTACTACTTTAGGGGTACCAATAGGGGTTACATAGATTTCCAACAAGGTAAAATGAATATTTCTAGGTAACCCCATGGAATTGTTTGTATTTACTACATGCAGTCTTCCCCGCCATAGTTTTACCTGCTAAGCGACAAATATTTGTGCTTTAAAGACTCCGACAATACACATCTCTACCCTGAAAACAATTCCCACGATTTCTACAGAGGAAATTTCTTTGACACCACTTGTTAGATACCAGATGTATTATAATAAGCAGAAAAAAGAAATATTGCAGCAAATACCAACAAAACAACAAAATGTAGAGAAACACAACACCAAAAATGATACATTTATTGATAGGAAGAAATATTCATTTGCTTCTTCAAGGGGGAAACCTCCAGTAGAGCAATGCTCTATTACAATAATTCTCAAGATAAGGATTTCCCATGCCTCCTACTCTTATCTATACTAATTATATATTCTAAACACCATTCTAGAGGAAGATATTTCTAGAAGCGGAAGCTTCTATTAAGTCTTCTTACATTAGACGTGTTCACATTATAAAATAGGCCTTATTAACTAATGTCATCCTTTATTACATGGAAAATATAGTATTCTACCTACGTGAGGGGTTAGGGAGGTTAGGTCCCTAACACACTCATGCAAGCAAGGAAGTGGTATGGTTACAAAGATTGTGTTAAGGTATTGGGTTGTTAAAACAATTTGTAAGGATAGATTATGACAGTCATAGTGCAATATTCCTAGCGAAGAACCCAACTTATCATTCAAAGAAAAAGCATATTGATGTTTATTATCACTTTGTGAGAGACATAGTTAAAGAAAAGAAGGTGTTGTTGATGAAGGTGGAAACATTGAAGAATGTTGCAGATTCATTAACAAAATGTGGGCACTGAGAATTTCTCTTGGTATAGAGGATCTATGGGTATTTCTATCGTGGATTGTTGACTATGTAATCATGTAACCCATTGTACGCAAAGAAAAAAACAAGTGGGAGAATGTTGGGTATGTTTTATACACTGTTCAAAATTGATCTCATGTATTGTACATTGATATGGGAGCAAGGATGGGGGATGGTGTCCCCTTTGTAAGGGGGTTGGGGGGTGGAGCCCTAAAAAAAAAATTAGTGGTTTTTTGCATCTGTTTTTGGCAATTTTTTACATTCATTTTTTGCGGTGTTTCGACACATGGTTTTTGTTGATGGTTTTCTAATTTTGGTTAAGTAATTAGGGTTGTTGAATAAGGATTAGGGGTTTGGATGCTGTGAGATCCTATACGTATATTGTATTGTAAACAATGAATAATATGATGAATAGAATATTAGAGGTGCAACTTTAAATTGGTTGATGGTTTTCTCGACTTGGGTGTTCAGGGTAAAAATCTATGTGTAATTTGCATGTGTGCCATTGTATCTTTTCTAGTTTTTATTAAGAATTCATTTGCAGTAATTTACTGAATGAGGTTAAAATATACAAGAATTACATTGAGAACTCGCACAATGAACAAGGGATCCCATCACTACTACTTATACACCATTAAAATTTCCTTCAAAGAAGAAAGAGGAACTTATTTGGAGAATCTTAAATGATACTATCTCAATAAACATGCTAACTATGCCCATGAATCCAGTGGTATTGACCTCTAATTCCATGGATCCTAGAAAATTGCACGGAATAACATAAGATGAAAATCACTTTCAAAGAAGTGTGTTAGAGAAAATGGAAGATGTCAACCCTTTTCCTTCTAGAGAGCCTCAACCATTAGGTGGTTCTATCCCATCCTCAACCAAATTTGATAAGATGTCCAATGTAGACCTACATGTACTAACCCTTATCACTACCCCTCTAACTAAGATGGAAATCCAAAAGATAGGATAGTAGTGTCATCATTGTAAAATAGCAACAGAAATAGAATCAAAGGCACAACACACATGATGGACAACTTATGGACCATTTGAGCTTGAATCTACATCAATGAAGCCAAAGACTATGTTCGAAGGATTTTGGTCCAACTCAATGTATTTGTAAGAACTAGCTATCAAAAAAAGAAATCTCTTGAGGATATCTTATCTGTAAAATGATGTGGATATTCCACTAGAACTATTCGTCACAACATATATGTTAAATAAAACTAAAATCTACAGTATCAATGTTAAATTCCTTTAAATTCCAGAATCTTTAGTTACTAGTTTTCTGCTTATGTATGAAATAAATAAAATGATGAAAATAGAGAACAATAACATACAAAAACACACCATCTAGAAAATAACATGAAGATTTTCTATAGGAAACCCTTACGAGAGAAAATCTAGCTAGAAGGTGAGGTTGCTCTACTCTCTTTTCTGCTATAGAAATAATGCAAGTACAAAGGAGATGGAAATGTCTATGGAGTTACCTGAGACTTGTGGTCTGTTAGGATGCTACAGAACATTAACCCCCTTTGTTATGCTCTCTATTTTCCCCACTCCTAGTTTTTTCTCTCTTCTATGGAACAAAATACAATAATATAGAATGGAACCCTTCTCCTCCTAGCAGCCCAATATTTAACATAGCTCAATAGCGATATAGGGTTAGGATTTTTACTTCCTCATGTTGGATACACCGATCACACTTAGAGGGGGGGTGAATTAGTGTGAGGGCTATTTTACACTTCTCATAAAACTTTAGTTACCAATCACTATTCACAACATCATTACTTATTACTTCCATTCATACTTAGTTGCTTGCATGTAAATATATCACAATGACATACATTAAAAATAAAGAGCTACGCACCATCACAATAAAGAATAAAAGGAACACCAGATATATGTATAAGTTTCTTTCATATTATAGACTACAATCCTTGGGTTTTATCAACACCAACTCTCAATACAAGACCCAACCTGTGTATCTCAGCACCAACTATGATGTGAGGAATCCAACCCTCAAGTACAAGATCCAGCTTGTAGATAGAAATAAATCTGTCAAACTGTACCAATAGTCTATACCAACATAAGCGCATAAACCATGCACAACTTGTCACAACAACCTGTCACCTCAACCTGTCTCATCAATATCATCATCCAAATATGATATGTAATTATGTAACAGACCTAGTGTATGTGATCATATACCTGCAAACCTTCCTTAACTTCAACAACAAGAGACTAGAATTTTCATCAAAATTTACTTTAGTCTCACATGACTAATTTTGGATTAGTCAACAACCCTAACTTGCAATAATCATAAATTTATACTTGTAATGAATAAAGGTCTGAAAATAGTACACAATGTTCTTTAGTGTCTTTTATACAATTCCTGCAAGTTTCACTTCTTGGAACTGTTAGGATACTTAGACACTTAGGAGTTAGTTAAGATCTACTTGGTCTAATGTGTCGTTATGTAAAAGTTTGTTTCTTAGTGTGTTTCTTTAGTATGCATTAGTATGCATTTGTAGTTAGGAAATCTAACGATCACGATATGTTCCCAACATAGAGTGATCTAACGGTTCATACTCTCCTCGATCTTAACGGCCATTGATCTGTGGATTAACACCCCATTGGTCCATGATCTCTATTTAAATATCATGGAGGTTCATTTTCTTATGATCTATTTTGATAAACTCTCTTGTAAAATCTCTCTATAATGTTTTTCTTTTGCATTAATAAACTGCTCCAAGTGGTCGCGTTGGTTGGGGCCATGGATGTTTCCCCATAGGGGTTTTACCACGTGAAAACATTGGTGTGTTGATATTTGATCTTGTTATGTGAGTGGTTACTGAAGGTGTTCATCCTCTGTTGGAATACCTGTGTTGTCGAACATGGTATCAGAGGTTGTTTGAAGACCCACTCCTGTTGTAGATCGAGATCGTGAAGCTGAGTTGCCCCATCTCCATTTTCGTACATTTCTAGGCTGAGGGGACTATTCCATTGTGTTTGGAGCACTAGTTTCATTCAGGAACACTTTTCATTTCACTCGAAAAGGTTTATGTTTTCCCAATATACAGCCATTGCAGTCAGATCTGGAGGTATAAATCTTGAATACACATTTTTTAATTTTTTGCAGAATAGTGTTTTGGTTTTATTTTGGTTTTGTACTATTTATTTTTGGGTTGCTAATATTTTAGATCTACATATACTCTTTTCCCCATGCCCTGTGCGATCTCAGAAAATTAGAAACATATAGGAAAAGGTGCATCTTCTGGGTAAGTTAATCGAGATCTAACCCTTGTTGTCATCAAGAAGCGAAATTTTTTTTCTTGTGTGAAAATAGTTTTTTTTAGCATGCTCTCCAAGGCTATCTTCAACATCAACAACAGAAACAATCCTCCTTCTGAACATTACAATATGTTTTGCTAGACCATTTGGTTAAAAGTTGCCTTATTAAGTAAGAGGTCTTGAGTTCAAGTCTCTCTTTTGTTACTTTTTTTTGAAAAAGTTCATGCTAAAGATGTAAAGTGTATTTCACTTCAAGTATAAAAGTGAATCACTATAAGTAGCTTTAATATTTTATTTTAGAGTTATTTGTTTTGCATGCATATTTTATGTTATAAAGTAACTTCATTGTAAAATTGATCCCCACTTCTCTTTATAAAATTTGGTCACTTGATAAAGCAGCTTACATTATCACGTGGTCATTTGGTTACCATTTATGCCTTTTTTTAAAAGGGCATAACTCTCACATACGAAGTCCGTTTTCAGTGCCATTTTTTTTAAAACTACATAAATTTTCGATCTCTTTCTATCCAAATCACTAGTTTCAATTTTTAAATCCATATTATCTGCATATTTAATATGGTTTTCACAAGTAATGTTTTTCTTACCAGCACCAACTACTTCCAATGGAAATATCATATGGAAGATTTATTAAGAAGTAAAGGCTTGTAAGGGATTACCTTGGGAAAGGAAAAAGAACCCACTGATGATGATAAGAAATCCAAATGGGCCAATAGAAGTGACAAAGCACATGGACTAATCGGAATGCCCATCTCTCTTGATTTAAGGTACCACCTTCAAGAAATTGACGACCCCGGAGAAGCTTGGGAAAAGATGGAATCTATGTTTGGTAAACTCAATATTATTCAAGAACAATAGTTAGAAAATCAAGTATTGACCTTTAGTCCAAGTGACATTTCTTGCCTTGGAGACTATATATCTAGGTTTAAAACACTCATAATTTTATGTGAAGAATGTAAGATAAAAATGGAGGAAGAGCATTGCATCTATCTTATTCTTTCTAAGCTAGGTAGTGCATATTTTGCGTTTGTATCTACCTTTTATGCCATGAGAGAGGCTCTAAGAAAAGCTTATGAAAAACCCACTCTTGATTCTTTTTGTGTTTCTTTGATTAGAGAGGAAGATAAGCTTGTACAACTTGGAGTGATCAACACTACAGGTACCTCCAACAAAGCCTTAGTTTCCCAGCAGAAAGATAAACCCAAGTATCCCAAGAAGCAACATCCTCGCTACAACAACAAGCAACATAAGGGTGCCAAACCCGCTCTGACAGCTTCAACTCCTAATGGTGTCAAAGGAGCAAAATATAAAAATAAGAAGACTAGCAGAAATTGCAACTTTTGTGATAAATACGATCATGATGAGTCTAAATGTTTCAAGAAGATGGTAGCTTTAGAAGCAACGATGAAGAAGCAAAACATCAGTATTGATTCTACTTCTTCTTCTTCTTCCCATGGAGATGCACTTTCCGCTTTTGGTTTCTCCTTCAACACAACTTCTACTTCTTCTGATGAGTGGCTTATTGGTTTAGGAGCATCTTATCATATGGCTAAGGATAAAGCCATATTTTCTTCCCTAAATGAATGTAACACCAAGAAAATATTTTTTGGCGATGATAGATCTCTTAGTGTTGTAGGATCTGGAATAGTTCAAGTAGATAATGGTCATTTCAATGGTGTATTATGTGTTCCAAGTCTTTCTTGTAACCTTCTATCAATATATCAAATCACTCATTCAGGTGAAGCTAAAACCATAGAGTTTTCACCTCACCAAGTTGTAATCAAGGATCTAAAAGATCCTAAGCATGTTGTTGCAACTAGAATTTTTAATGATATTACCAGGTTGTACAAGTTTGATGAATCTAGGTCATCATCTTTTTCATTAGTTTTTTTTGCTCATAGCGATGACTTGAGCAAACTTTGGCATGAGCGGTTTGGTCATCTAAACTATCGCTCATTGCAGCAACTATGTAATCAATAGATGGTGACTGGTCTTCCTCTTGTTTCATACAAAGATGGTGTTTGTGCCATTTGTGTTCTCAACAAACATCATCAGGACAGTTTTGACAAACGTGCCTTTTGGTAGGCTTTAGGCCCTTTGCAGCTTGTTCACAGTGATTTGTGTGGTCCATTTTCTTCTCCTTGTTTTTCTGGGTGCAAGTATTTCTTAAATTGAATTGATGATTTTTCCAGACGTACTTGGGTTTACTTCTTAAAACATAAGAGCAAATATTTTGACAATTTTGTGGCCTACAAGGCCCTTGTAGAAAAACAATCTGGACATCAAATTCAAAAGTTAAGAATAGATAATGGAGGTGAATATGTGAAAAATAATTTTACAAGTTACTACACTACAAAGGGAATCCAAATGCAACACACTATTCCATATACACCACAACAAAATGGTGTTGCTGAGAGAAAGAATTGTTGTTGTAGTTGAATCCCCCTGCAGACAAGTGGATTCCCTCTTGGTCTCTAGATTCTTAAGGCCAAGACAGAAAAGTGCTTAACATGGTCACTGACTTCCTTTTAGATCTAATCAAGCTAATAAATGAAAGAGAAGGAGAAAGATATGTACCTTATTAGCGACGTTTGTCCTTGCAAAGTCTAGGCTGAGCTTTGATCTTGAGCTCCCTGATAGGTCCTGTAAAACAAAAAAAGGTACAAAAGACTTCCTACTCTACTGATATTATCTCAAACATAGATCCATCTATTGCATACAAACTCATGGGGAACAAGAACAAGTTTGAAAGAAACAGACCAAGCATTGATTATTAATAAGAACAAGTAAAAGTACTTACAATGCTTTGAATGAAGGTGTAGCAGCTTCTTCCAGTTCTCCTTGTCCAACCTCTTTGCTCAAGTAATCTACACTAATTGATTTGATGACATCTCACTCATGAGATCATAAGTTTGATGTAATTCTCAATTGTCCTTATGCCTTTCACCACGAGAAGGCCTCCTTATATAACCTTGGAGGGGTCCAACCACTTGAGAGATATTTGGGATGAGTTGAGGATTCCTCTTCTTCAATTGAGGATCTCCCCTAAGATCATGCCTTGACCATCTATTCAAATCCAACCACCTTCAGGAATTGAGGGATTCTTCCTTGATTTTCCTCAACAAACCCAAAATTTGCTCAGAAAAGGGGTAGCACTCCCCCATAAGGGTGCACAGGGCACTCAAACACTCCCCCAAAAAGGCTTAGGGAGCACCATCACTCCCTGACAGTGGGTAGGGGAGCACTCCTCTCCAAAATTCATTTTTTGAGTGGTTTTTCCAATGGAAAAAGACTTGTACCTCCTATCAAGTGATTTATCTTCTCCAAAACTAACCTTTGAGGTGTCTTAAGTGTCTTTGTGATGTCGTTAGAGGCATGACATAGGAAATATGGCAGTATGATGTTTGTGACACTTGCAACACTTATAGTTAAGATGTGACACTTTCAGACAAGATGCGACACTTACAACACTCGTAATGACGACACTTGTGACACTATCGAAGTGAGTAATTTTGAGGTGTAACAAATTTCCCCCCAAAGTATGAAGTTAGAAGATGATGATGATTGAAGTAATTTGTAGACTTTTTTGAGCAAGGGTATGGACGCAGAGAGACCGGAAAAAGCTGCACACAACCATCAAACAAATATTATGACATGTTTCAAAATCCAAGGCAGGCATACCTATGCTTGAGTGATAAAGACTTTTTAGGTATGGCCGCCATAAAATACACTACGGATCCATAATTATATTGACAAAAGGTATAGCCACTAAAGATACATTGTGGATCTATACTCCTATGACCTGAACTGATCGTAGCCACAAAGAATACATAGTGGATCTATGATATGACAAGACATAGCCACGACCAATACAAAGTGGATCTATGTAACAGTATATGTGTCATAGTTCAAAAGACCTCCTTCACAACCTAGACAAAGTACATATAAGAGTGATGAATCAACCCAAGGTCTTCTTACTGATCCTGATGTAGTATGAATATAAACATGTGAAAATATGTCTTGATGTTGAATATGGTAGAAAACACTTGATTACCGGTCAATGATGTAAACCGTTAACAAGTGTGAGGGATATCACAATTGATGTCAATGATTCCCAAGGTAATCTAGTACATTCCAACGAATTTCAATGAATGAGTTCAATTCAAACATTTGTGTAATCATCCGATCAGAGGTCAATGATGTAAACCCATTGTCGGACACGAGGAGGCCAGCCATTAAGGCATGCAAGTCCCAAGGTACTAACTGGTTTCTAAGCCTAGTTCCTGGATAATGTGTTGAAGTCGACAGGAATAGACTTAGCCAATGCGTCAGCATGTAGATTTTCTGCGCGAGGAATAGAATGAATTTTTATAGATGAGAAAAAATTCTCCATTAAATCCCAAGCACAATTTCTGTATGTTCTCAGTCTGGGATGCTTGGCTTGATATTGTCGATTTACTTGTCTTACTATTAATTCAGCATCACCGTAAACCTCCAAGTTTTTTATGTTTAACTTCTTGGCAGCCTCTAAACCTAATATCAATGCTTCATACTCGCATACGTTGTTGGTGTAATCTATATCCCACTGTAAGCGATATGAGAAAGGGACCGTAAACTTACCCTCAGGTGCTATCAAAAGTATGCCAGCACCAGCTCCTTCAGAAGATGAAGCGCCATTGAAGTACATCTTCCAGAGACCTCTTTTGCATAGTTCTTCAGTCAAGGGGTTAAGCTCTTCCTGCTTCATATTGAGTTCATATGAACACCTATCTAAACCATCATCAAGTGACAATATGCAATTCCGCAGATCTTGGTCTGCGACATAAATGGGAAAATTATTTGGATTCTGAGGATTACTGACAGTATATGCCAATCTTGTTTCTCTGTACAATCGGGTAAACTGACCACCGAATACAGGAATTGTAGCATATGACATGTCCAATTGTAGAGAACCTCCAATTTGGCTCCCCATGATCTGGATAACAAGATACCATATTTGGGGGGAATATCTACAATAACCACATCCATCAAGACACTCTTGACTGGGACCTGAGCCAGAGTAACAACCAGATCTTTTATCATTCCCATACATTTAACCTTTCTTGAATCGAAAGAGTACAGATCTCCATAGGGT
>JZKD02S1735104.1:554096-576280 GCA_000966675.3 Picea glauca
AGGTGAATTCGTTTGCATGAGGACATGCAAAAAGCTAGGCATGGGGGGATGTTGGGCTCCGGATTTATAACATTTTCTTGCTGGTTCTTGAAGACATTGTTTACTCTCCTGAAGAATTTTTTTAAGCAAATGGAATTCTTTCTGTGCTATTCATACTCTGTTACACATATATGTTCCATTATATACAGAAACCATGAAGTGCCTCCAAAGCCACAAATGAGCGAAGAATTCAACTATAAATGCAACAATAATCCTCTTCTGCGGAGAATAGTTGGACTTTGCAAGAATGCAGGGTGTTGGCTTATAGAGGATAATACTTATGATTATTTTATGATGGGTTGAAACATACTTGTGTAGAGGTTCCACACATTATCAATGTATTCTCTTTTTCTAAAGCTTATGGTATGATGGGCTGGAAAATTGGATAGATAGCATATCCTTCTAAATTCAAGGATTCTTAAAACCATTCTATAACCTCTAAGGCGCAAAGACACGACTTCCAGAGGTCAGAAACATTATGTAAACATTGCCAGAGAGAGCTGGAAACGTTATGTAACATTGCCAGAGATATGAAACGTGGTGTAACATTGCCAGAGAGAGCTGGAAACGTTATGCAGCATTGCCAGAGATCTGGAACGTTTGTAAAGAGATGTCATGCGTTGCCAGAGATCTGAAAACGTGTCTCATTCCCCGGTGGTACTCCTGAAACCGTTTTTGTAACTCCTTATTCACCGAGGGAAAAGCCACGCATTGCCAGAGAGCTGGAACGCTATGTAAAGGGATGCCATGCATTGCCAAAGGGTTGGAAAAATGTGAGGCTATGCTCGAGAAAAGAAAGGATGTAGAGAGCCATGCGTGGTGGGATCTGAAATGTGATAGAGTTGTTATGCTCGGGAGATGATAGAGATGGAGCATAGAGTAGAGAGGAGAATAGAATAGAGGAATGGAAGTCTCCAAGCACTGTATTGTTTTCATCTTTAATAAAATAGTTAAGGGTTTTCATTAACACGATTTCCTATCTTTCCATTTTAGTTGTGAGTTATTTATTTGCCAGTATGTGTTGATTTAGAGAACAGACTGTTGACAGAAAAGGCAGGGCCCCCTTCGCTGAAAACAGAGTTGATACATTGTATTTACAGTAGATTTCATATTTGATTTCATCTTTCAGCAGTTTGCTCAATGGTTTGATAGAAGTAGTATTTCATTTCATTACAACCAAGGGTTTAGCATTATCTTTCCAGCCATTGATTTCATTCCTTCGGTTTTCACATTTAGACTGCTCAACATTCAGGAACTAGTTTGGGTATCTCATGGGATGAAGGAGTTTCATTTGATTACAATAGAACGTTTCATAGGATGGTTGTTGAGTTGTGTGGAGTGATAAGTAGCAAGAATTTAGTTGTTTTCAGTTTATCTTTTACATGAATATACAGAACAGTACCGGTTAGTACCGAGTAGTACCGAGTAGTACAGAGCAAAGTAGGGTACAGTAGCTCTTTCCAGTGAGTTTCTTTTAGCAGTTCAGAGAGTAGTTTGGCATCCTTTAAACCCCCTCTTCAGCCCTGCATTTCCTGTGTTGGTTCCTCTAAGTCTACCTTCCCGGGTTGACAATTAAATGTTGATTTACATGGTATATCTGCAGCTCGACAGGCATAAGATAGAGTTGAACGTAGGTTTTTCAATCTAAAGTAGTCTAGATGGAGGATTAATCGATGGAGGACTAACGGAGGATGGTGATGGATCCAGTAAAGTATCGGTACCATTAGTGACCTTTTCTTTGTCAAGGTTACCTGGTGTATCGTATGTCTTAGAGTGAGTGTTCAAATTAATCCCATTAAACATATAAATATGTGCACTCGTCAAGGCCTCATCATGAGGATGGCTAGAACTGCCCCTAGGAGAGGGGGTTTGAGCAACCATGGATTACTGCTGTGGAAAAGGCTGAGTAAGCACAACAGGTTGTGAATTTCCCTGGAAAAGTTTGGCCACTTCATTGCAATGTGGACAGTCTCGAGTGTAGTTATCATCACCACAAATGATACATGGGAATTTTATTTTCCGTTGTGGTTTCTTTTCGGTAGCAGGTGTTTGAACTTGATTTTTTGGTTGTTCATTGTTATTGGTATTTTTTGATTTATTTTGTGTCTTCTTCTTACCTCTGTATTGTTTTGAAGGGGTAGATTGAACTACGTTCACGTCAGAAATCTGAGTTGAGGAGAGGTAGAGGAGAGTGTGGTCTGCTGGGAAGTAGATTGAGTTTTGACGGAACCGATAACACCATCCGCATGCAATGAGGATGACGGTTTGGATGGATCAGTATTAGCTCAAGCAGAATTTGGAAGAAAATCGTACAAAGTACTAGATTGGGAATAAACCAAATCTAAGTACTAGACCCAAGCAATGGTTTCTTCCTCAGTAATCATGCCACCCATAGCGACATCACGAGCGATCAGGGGTAAAAGTGATTTAGTAAACCATTCCACCAATAATATGTTAGGATTGATTACCTTGATCATCCTTCGTCGTCGTCTCCACTCATGAATATGGTCAGAGATATGCACGGATTCATTTTGACAAAGGGAGGTCAAGAGTTCAGTACCCATCTCGTAGCAAATAGGTAGTTGAAAGTGCGTGAGGAAAGACATGGCAAGGGAGTTGAAATCATGAAAAGAAGCACGTGGTAGTTCAATATACCACTTTGTTGCTAAGCCCATAAGTGTTCACTGGAAAACATGCAAACATATAGAATCATCCATGAGGGAGTTTGATGAACACCACAAATGGAAATTTATCACATGGTTATTTGGGTCTTCTCCAGATTTTCCGTCAAATTTTGGAATATCGGAAGAAAGTTTAGCTGGAATAACTGGCCAAATCGGTGAATGAAAAATAGGATCATTAGTTAACCGAGACAAGTTTGGGAGATCCAGATTCGCAAGGAAAGGTAGTTGTCGGTTAATTTGTGGATGATACTGGTGTGGCATAGGAACACCAGTAGGACCATAAACTGGGTTAGGTGGATAGTTGTAACCAGTAGGTCCTCCTACATACGGTTGTTGCTGGCCAAGATAAGCAGGATTCGATGATGGCTAAGAAACATTTGCATAAGCCGGTGGGTTCTATGCATTATAAGCCAGGGGATTTTCTTGCCCATAAGGAGGATAAACATTTTTCCCTTGAGGAGGGTAAGGAGTATATCCCAGAGGCGGATACACATTAGCCCCATGAGGAGGATAAGGTTGTTCTCCCTGAGGACTCCAGGTGGGGTTTGGGATGCCGCCCGGATAAGGTTGTCCATAAGATTTCTGGAAGGAACAAGATTTGATACTCCTCCTTTTGGTTTATGATATGAGTGCCCCTAACATGGGGTTGGGTAAAAGTGCCTCCTGAAGATACTCCCCAGGATTGTGAAGGGTTTCCATTAAACGAATATTGCCCCCCTGCTAGCGGTGGATTAACGACTGGGGTATGACTGGAAAAGGGAGGTTGCACATAAGGAGGAACATGAAAAGGGGGTTGTCCCCCATGAGGGGTAGGCCCGCCATAGAATGGTGGTCTTCCAGGAAGGAAAAGTACACTAGATGGTGGTTTCCCTCCAGTCAGTTGTATTTGGCTGGCAAGGTTCTACATTTTCTGGTGCAAAGATGTCCCAGCAAGATCATGTGGAACATGTGGAGCTATAGAGTGAAAGTTTGTAAAAGTGGGGGTAGGGATCGAAGTGCCTTGGGAATGAGTAGAGGTGATGAGTCCAGCATTAGGATAGACTTGTGCTGATGCAATAGTAGGTTTAATGACCTGATCGATGGGGTGATTCATAGTTTGACCAGATGGTCGTGTTTCACCAAGAGGGTCATGAGGATGAAAGGGTTGTCGAAAGGATTCAAAATTCTCATAAAGATAGCGTCCTGATGAAGTCCTCCATACAAAACAAGAAGGTGTTGGATTTGTATCTACTGCAGTGGTAAGACGAACAGGAGTCCTATACTCATCACCAAAGGTTGGTTCTGTGGATCCCATATATGTTTCGGTAAAATCTCTCTCTGGTAAATGTGGGACCTCTTAATCTATGGCATTCACAAGGGAGTCTAAATGAAGCAAAACTGGTTCAAGAGTGGTTACCAACATAGATGTAGTGTGAGGAGTGGGATTCTCAATCGTAACCAAAGTGCCTTCTTGATTGTCTAACGAAGGAGTAACAACACTCCTAGTGTCAGATTGATTTTCTACCTCTCCACGGTAGTTGTCTTCTAGAGGGTTAGGAGGTAAGGGTTGGTAGCCTTCTGGAGGTAGCCCTTGTATCCTACGCGATCGACGAAGACCTTTATCATTTACAGGCTCAATTTTGGAGAATAAAAGTACACGCTGAAAATCTAGGGCCAACTAACAAAAAGAAATAGCATACGCTAAAAAATCTAGGGATCAAAACCAAGAAAACAAGACTTCTCTCGATGATCGTACTAGTTGGTGATGAAATCCAACATCATGTAATCAAGTCAAGAAGGGGCTAGGATATAGTGGAACAGTTACAATGGCGACCTGCTTAACAGACTTTCACTTTGATGCAAGCTTCCATGCAGTAATTGTGGATTTACCCTCCAAGGAGACCCAGTGAGTTTGATCAATGTCTATCCCAAGTACAGTGAGACTTCCCTTCACTGTCACCTTGTGTAAGTACCTAAGGATTATGGAAACTAATGACACCAACTCGCAGTCATCCCCTAGGCGGGTACAGTCGACATTCCGATCTGAACGTATGGGCAGGATAACAAGTCCTAAATCAACTCAAGAGGATCCCACGCATAATCGTGGGTATACCCTCAAGTGACCCACAATATACGATCCGACCACTACAAACAGTTAAACCACGGAGGTATAATCTATGTAATTCACCTGAATGCGACCTCGTGCATAACCCCTGTGTGAGAGGGGGATCCCAGAAATCCTATACGACAATTGGATTTGACTCTCCCTATCTCAAGATGCTAATGTTTGTTTTGAAAACTTTGGATAGCTGTACTCACAACCTAATCCAAAATACTAATCCTAGTCTAATGTTGGTGGAAGATCCTAAAAACAAAAATGTTGTAGATAATTTTTAATTAGCATTGATTTTATGGTTGTTCTTTACTCAAAGGGTGCATGACAATGAAATTGATG
This sequence comes from Picea glauca, assembly GCA_000966675.3. NCBI lineage: Eukaryota > Viridiplantae > Streptophyta > Pinopsida > Pinales > Pinaceae > Picea > Picea glauca. Next base: position 559,254 of record JZKD02S1735104.1, read on the forward strand.
GTATCATGACTCAAATCCAAAAAAATGCACAAGAATATGATAAGCAATCTTGTCTTTCGATGAATGGATATTTAAGGGAAAGAGAGAAAGTTGTTTTCACTATCAAACACTAAGATGCAATGTCCTCATACAAGTGTTTCTTAATGAAATCCAATGCAATGCTAAAAAAATTCAGAAATGTCTTCTAACATCCAAACTAATCACTAAAATACGTACTTTTTCTTATATGTGAATGATAATCAGATGTAAAACTTCTAATGTCAATCAAAGTTCAGGATTAAACAATGAGAAACAAACCTCACACAAAACAAAAAATACACTCTCGTTGTGAATAAACAAGAAGGACAAAGATAACCAAGTTGCAACCAAGAACAAAAAAACCTCAAACAAAAGAGAAATGATGGAAATTTGATCTCAAATATCAAATGAAAAGGTTCACAGACCTTTGGATTTGCTCACAAAAGTTTTTACTCAGTCAGATAAAGAAGAAGAAAATAGTAAGTTAAATCTAGGTCAACAAAGACAAAGAGTGGTTTCAAGGAAAGTAAAGAAGATGTCAAAATCCCAAACAAAAGAGGATGAATTCTCATAAATAAGTGTGTTTGAAAGCCAATATCAAGATGGAATGAGAGTATGGGACCTTGAGAAAAATCCAAAACCAAGAAATAGCTTCAGAAGATGAAAATTCTAGAGAATTTCTCACAAAAATGGGGTAGCGCTTTGGTGTAAGGGGCACCAGAGAATTCCAGCACTCTGTGTAAGGATAAAGGGGAGTGTTAGCGCTCTAACAGCAACAGGAGTGGAGTGCTCTGCTCCAAAAACTCAGAAAAAATCCCAAAAACTCAAAAAATCGAGGAAATTCAGTCAATCAGGGTGATCATGATGACATAAAAAGGCAATCAAACAAATTTAAGAATCAACATGACAATATGGAGAAGATAAAATCAGTGGGAAAAGGTCCAAAACAAGATTTGGGAATGGAAACAAAAATCAGAGCTCCTCCCCAGTGGAGTCGCCAATTTTTGTTGTAGGTGAATCCCCCTACAGACAAGTGGATTCCCTCTTGGTCTCTAGATTCTTAAGGCCAAGACAGAAAAGTGCTTAACATGGTCACTGACTTCCTTTTAGATCTAATCAAGCTAATAAATGAAAGAGAAGGAGAAAGATATGTACCTTATTAGCGACGTTTGTCCTTGCAAATTCCAGGCTGAGCTTTGATCTTGAGCTCCCTGATAGGTCATGTAAAACAAACAAAGGTACAAAAGACTTCCTACTCTACTGATATTATCTCAAACATAGATCCATCTATTGCAGACAAACTCATGTGGAAAAAGCACAAGTTTGAAAGAAACAGACCAAGCATTGATTATTAATGAGAACAAGTAAAAGTACTTACAATGCTTTGAATGAAGGTGTAGCAGCTTCTTCCAGTTCTCCTTGTCCAACCTCTTTGCTCAAGTAATCTACACTAATTGATTTGATGACATCTCACTCATGAGATCATAAGTTTGATGTAATTCTCAATTGTCCTTATGCCTTTCACCACGAGAAGGCCTCCTTATATAACCTTGGAGGGTTCCAACCACTTGAGAGATATTTGGGATGAGTTGAGGATTCCTCTCCTTCAGTTGAGGATATCCCCTAATATCATGCCTTGACCATCTATTCGAATCCAACCACCTTCAGGAATTGAGCGATTCTTCCCTGATTTGCCTCAACAAACCCAAAATTTGCTCAGAAAAGAGGTAGCACTCCCCCATAAGGGTGCACAGGGTGCTCAAAAACTCCCCCAAAGAGGCTTAGGGAGTGCCAGCACTCCCTGACAGTGGGTAGGGGAGTGCTCCTCTCCAAAATTCATTTTTTGAGTGGTTTTTCCAATAGAAAAAGACTTGTACCTCCTTTCAAGTGATTTCTCTTCTCCCAAACTAACCTTTGAGGTGTCTTAAGTGTCTTTGTGATGTCGTTAGAGGCATGACATAGGCAATATGGCAGTATAATGTTTGTGACACTTGCAACACTTATAGTCAAGATGCGACACTTTTGAACAAGATGCGACACTTACAACACTCATAATGACAACACTTGCGACACTATCGAAGTGAGTAATTTTGAGGTGTAACAACCGCACATTAAAAGAAATGCCTAATTGTATGATCCAATCTAAGGGATTAAGTATAAAGTATTGGGTGGAAGGAATCAAATGTGAAAGTTATATAGTCAATCACACTCCCACAAAGGCTCTTAAAAATATAACACCAAAATAAGCTTGGACTAAAATTAAACCAGATGTAAGTCACTTCCGTATATTTGGTAGTATAGCATGGGCTCACATTCCTGATGAGAAAAGGAAAGAATTGCAGCCTAAAAGTGAGAAGTGTATATTTGTTGGTTATTTTGAAGATGTCAAAGGTTATAGACTTCTTCAACCACATTTTAATGAAATTATTCTTAGAAGAGATGTTAAATTTGATGAAAATCTCTTAGCCTGAGAGCCTAATTTGGTGGTTGTGCCTTCTTTGGCCTATGAGCCATCTTCGGCGTTTGTGCCTTGTTTTGTTCCTATTCTAGTTTCTTCTTCATATGATGACAATGAGGATAAAAATCCACCTCCGCCTACTCACCTTCCTCCAGATGAGTCCTTTGAACCTGAACTCGCACCAGTTCCATCAATTCCTAGATGGGTCTGTTCAACATGAGAAGAAGTTGGTGATCTTGTCGGTGATCCTTCAAATCAACGTAGAACATGTTCACAGTTCCAGTGAGTCTCTTCTCATTTGTCTCAAGTTTCAGAGACTCATGATCCAGAGACATTTGCAGAAGCTTCAGGTCATCCAAATTGGGATACAACAATGAATGAAGAGTATCGTTCTTTAGTGGAAAATGATACTTGGGATCTTGTACCTCTTCCAAAAAGAAGAAAACTTGTCAAATGTAAATAGGTCTACAGAACTAAGTATACATCATATGGAAGTATTGAAAGACACAAGGCTCGATTAGTTGCCAAAGGATTTTCCCAAGTTGAAGGGATGACTATATTGGAACCTTTTCCCTTGTATCCAAAATGAATTCCATCTACCTTGTTCTTGCCCTTGCTTCCTCAAATAAATGGGGGGTCCATTAGATGTATGTTAAATCCACCTTATTTCATGGTGATTTGAAAGAAGAAATATACATGGAACAACCTCCTGGCTATGACCAGAATGACTCTAGCCTTTTTTTCTCCTTAAGAAATCTCTTTATGGTCTTAAGAAGGTTTCCCGAGATTGGTATGCCAAAATGGACAGCTTTCTTATTGACACTAAATTATATAGATGCCATTCTGATCCTAATGTCTATACCAAGAAAGTAGGAAGCCATCTCATAATCCTTGTCATTTATGTTGGTGACCTTATCCTTATTGGTAGTGACTCAAAAGTTTTAAACCATGTGAAAACCAGCCTTAAGAAGAAATTTGAAATGACAGACTTAGGTTTTTTGCACTATTTCCTTGGCCTCCAAGTTTTGAAAACCAATGAAGAATTTTTTCTTTCCCAGTCTAAGTATGCTTTTGACCTTCTTTGTTGCTTTCACATAGATGATTGTAAACCAACCCCTTCTTCCTTGCATCATGGCGTCAATCATACGTCCACCTATACTTCTCCTGTAGTTGATGCCACCCTGTACTGTCAATTAGTTGGTATCCTCTTACACTTGACTCATACCCGTCCTTATCTTTCCTTTGTTGTTGGTCTTGTTGCCTAGTATATTCAAACACCCCATGAAAGCCATTGGAAAGCAGCTAAAAGGATACTTCGCTATGTCTATGGTACAGTTGAGTTCGGGATACATTACAGTTCAGGGGGGACTCCTTTATTTGTTGGTTTCACTAATTCAGATTGGGTCGACGACCCTGATGATCAGAAGTCGACTGGAGGTTATGTTTTCAGCCTTGGTTCAGGACATGTCACTTGGGACTATAAGAAACAACAAGCTATTGTACTTTCTTCAACAGAAGCAGAGTACGAGCAGTAGTAAATGCAAGTCAAGAAGCCTTGTGGCTTCGACAGATCCTTTCAAAGTTTGGATTCGAGTAGCAACATCCGACCCGCCTTTGGTGCAACAATCAGAGTTCCATCAAGCTTGCCAAAGACCCAGTTCAACATCAGTGCAGAAAACACATCGAGCTACACATGCACTTCATCAGAAAACTCATTAATGATCAAGTTATTGAAGTGCTCTTTTTTCCTACAGAAGATCATGTTTCAGAAATTTTCACAAAGTCTCTTACAGAAGTGAAGTTTTCCAAACTTCGATCTATGCTAGGAGTTCAGGAAGATATCATTAACAGGGGATAGGCTCTAATGCCTCCTTCCTTCTCCTATTGTGTCAACATTGTAAATCCTTCAATCCTATCCCGAGTTGTTATTAAGGGGGTATGTTAGGATACTTAGACACTTAGGAGTTAGTTAAGATCTACTTTGTCTATTGTGTCGTTAGGTAAAAGTGTGTTTCTTAGTGTGTTTCTTTAGTATGCATTAGTATGCATTTGTAGTTAGGAAATATGACGGTCACGATATGTTCCCAACATAGAGTGATCCAATGGTTCATACTCTCCTCGATCTTAATGGCCATTGATCTATGGATTAACACCCGATTGGTCCATGATCTCTACTTAAAGAGCATGGAGGTTCATTTTCCAATGATCGATTGTGAGAAACTCTCTTGTAAAGTCTCTATGTAATCTTTTTCTTTTTCATTAATAAACTGCTCCAAGTGGTCACGTTGGCTAGGGCCGTGGATGTTCCCATAGGGGTTTTACCACATGAAAACATCAGTGTGTTGATCTTTGATCTAGTTATGTGAGTGGGTACTGAAGGTGTTCATCCTCTATTGGAATACCTGTGTTTTCGAACAGGAACATCCTAGAAAATGAGTTATAACAAAAATGGCATACCTTGTTGAATTATGTCTTATTCTAGAGAGCGAACTTGTAGAGAATTCCATGGGTGGAATATTTTTTGTATGGATATGAAAATCGTACACAACATACTACATATTGTACTTTAATCAATTCATTTGGTATTACTAAATGTGGATTTTTTATGAAGAATTTATGATGTTTTTACCCAGACCACATGTTTTAGACTAGTTTCAAGACTAGCCACAAAACCTATCTTCCACAAAGTGTAACTCCCAAACTACAATGACCCACAAGAGAAAAAATTTATCACAGTTACTTGGATATGTTTTCTCAACATACTCCATATTTCTCTATTTGAATCATTCTAAAAAAACAAGTTATTGCAAAAATGGTGAGATGACATGTAAATAGCATACCTTAGAAAGCATCATCAAAAGACTTTATCCTCCCTTGAATTTTGGCCTTCTTTACTTCACCTTCCCTCTGAAATTCTCCTTAGATCTCCTTTGGTTACCTCATTCACTTGTATATATTCAATATTATCAATGGAATTCAAATGGGATACCTTTGTTCTCTTATTTATACTCTCCAAGTAGCTTCCTCTAGAAGTATCCACTTAACCACTTTGTCCACTTAGCCACTTTGCCCACTTAACCACTTTATCCACAAATAGTAAACTCCCCACTTCTAGTTGTGACTAATTTATTTTTAATTGTTTTCTTGTTGCATCCACTTAACCCATGACTAACCACTTTGACTGGTCAACTTCTTCTTGGACCTTCTAGAATAATTTGACTTCTTTGACCTTCTAAGGTCTTCTAGATAACTCATGAGGGTTCTCCAAATTCACATGGCCATAACTCTCTAACTGTGAGGAGTTATGTGACATTCCACATATCATCATAAATGGCATGACATATACTATCCATATGGAATAGTTTCTCCTGCAAATTGACAAATATTCATTACATTATTCCTTAATCAAACTTGGGCTCCCTAACTACATTGTTGGGATACTCAACCACCTAACCATTTGAAATTCACAAAGCATATTCCCGTGAGGGATTTCACCATAAGGGGACCACATTGAGAACTTTATCCAAGAGTGTCTTCCTGTGAGGGATTTCACCATAAGGGGACCACTTTGAATTTTATGCATTTAGTTCTTCCTATCAACCATGACATGACATCAATGATACAACTCCCCTTAATATCAACACATCATTATGACACCACTTGACATCAATCCTTTGACATCAATTACATCAATGATACAAATCACATTACTATAACAAGACATCAACCCTTTGACATCAATGAAAACACAATACAACACCTCAACTCTCAATTGTGATAAGGTTTTGGACCTTGTATAGTGTTCTTAGAAAATCCACTACGTGGCTAGTCCCACATGTTTAAGTAATTGGACATTGATGTGGCATCCACTCGCACTATGGTGATCAATACACTACGTCAAATTGTGAGAGACATAACGCTTGCATACAAACTCCAATTGAGGAAACTCTTGCATCGTTGGAAAGGTATCGATGTGTAGAATATAGATGGTGGATCCATAGTAAGGTTTGGACCATTAAAAATGATCATTTGATGGATGAAAATGGATTTGAAATATTTTAGACAATTTTTTGGAACCAAATTTACAAAGTACGTTTGTACTAGTCGCTAAAATAGTTGTACAAATTGATTCCTCTAATTTTTTCACCCATAAAGCATCGATATAGATGAAAAATAATACAATGATCCAACATGGATCATACTTCCCCATTTAGGGATGCTTTTGGTCCCCAAAATATTTACTAAATGAGGTGAGGAAATGTTTCCTCTACCTTCTCCCTAGAGTACCACTTTTCTTTACCTGGAAGTTGTCCTTTCAACCCAACCTGCCAAAGTTCATGTTTCTCATGTCTTGTAGTTTAGGACCACCTCTGCAAAATAGTGTCTTCTTCCAACTCTTCCTGAGCATATGGTGCTAAATCCTCTATGGAAGGTAGTAATTTCTCCTCCTCCTAATCCAACATGGATATCTCATAGACTTTGATATTCTCTACATTCACTATTTATTAAATGTGCATGTATGGGGGTAGACTAAGTTTGTAGGTGTTATCTCCCACCCTTTCTAATATCTCAAAAGGACCATACCATAAATCCTTAATCTTCTTACTAGGACTCTGTAGTCTTTCCTTATTAATCTATAACCATACTTTGTCTCCCACTCTAAAGGTTCTATCTATTCTGTGTTGGTCATGTCTAGCCTTGTACTTTTATCATTACTTCTTCAATGTCTCCCATACTTGCTAATGGATTTTCCTTATCTTATCAACAATTTTTTCTTCTTTCAATGCATCTTCTATGAGGTCCTCCCTCACTCCTCCTTGCTATCCATATACAACATCTAAGGGTGAAGGTGGAAAATATCCAAAGCAAGTTTGAAAAGGTGACTTACCAGTAGAAGTGTAGATTACTCTATTATAAGAGTGTTGTATATAGATCATATTTTCATCCCAATTCTTGGGATGCTTCTAAGTGTAACCCCTCAAAAGCTACACCAAAGTCTTGTTGACTACTTATGTATGCCCATCTATCTATGGATATAATTTTGTAGACCTCTTGAGCTTAATGTCCATCTTCTCCCACAATGTAGTCCAGAAAGAACTGAGAAATATGGTGTCCCTGTCTAATAAAATGCTCCTTGGTATCCCAAATTGCACCCAAACATGTTCAAAGAACAAGTTTGTTGCTTCTTATCCCTTGATAGTCTTTTTACAAGGCATGAAAATGAACATTTTTATGAACCTATCAACTACCACAGATAGATAGCCATGTCCCTTCTTGGTTATTGGTAAACCTCCCACAAAATCCATGGAAATACTTTCCCAAAGTCAAGTGGGTACAGGTAAGGGATGGTATAGACCTTGATTCCTATTACTGGGATTGTTGTTACAACACAATATACATCCTCTAATATACCATGCTACATCTTTTTCATTCTAGGCCAATACACATACCTTTGTAAGTTGGAAACTATCTTCCCAACACCAAAATGTCTTGCAACCTCGGAGGTGAGAGCCTCTTTGATAAGTTGCAATCATTCACATTTAGGAACACAAATCTTGTTGAGCTTGTAGAGTATACCATTCTAGAAATGATATACATCCTTGTTTTCACATTCTTCTATATGAATTTGGCCATGTAGCTATTGAAACACCTCCTTGAAGTCCTCATCTTTTATGTATGCATCTTGGGTAAAAGGATCCATGTGCATTAGAGTTCCCAAAGATGTTATCTTGGTTGTGGGTGGTCATGAAAGCATGTCTTCCAAATTGTTTATGCCACCCTTTTTATAATTTATGACTAAATGAAACTATTATAAGAACCTATCCATTTGTAGTGCCTCATTTGTTGCAACTTACTTTGGGCCTACAAATATTGAAGAAACTGGCAATTTGTGTGGATGATGGTCTCCTTGCCCATCAAATACTGCTTCCACTTTTTGATAACTTGTACCAAGGCATAGAAATCCTTGTCGTAGATAGGGAATTTGAGGACTTCCTCATGAAATAATTTAGAATGACAACAGATGGGCCTTCCTCCCTACATCATGACTGCTCCCATGGCATACCCACTTACACTTGTCTCTACTTCAAAGGGCTTCTGCAATTTTGGTAGAGTGAACATTGGTGCTTGAATGATCTTTATTTTAATCTCATCAAATGCCTTCTATTGATTCTTTCCCCACTGGAAACTCTTACTTCCCACTATTAATGCATGGAGTGGTGAAGCTACCGCTGAAAACAAATATATGAACTTCCACAAGTATTGTTTTTCCCCAACAAAGATCCTAACTTTTGTGCAATTTGTAGGAACTTTCCATTTCATGATGGCCTCCATATTGGAGGGATCTATCTTGAGCTCACCTCCACCAATAACATACCCTAGATACACCAAAGAATGATAATAAAACTTGCATTTCTTGAGATTGGCCAACAATTAGTGCTCTTCAGGGTCTCTAACACATGCATAAGATGTGACATGTGCTCATCTTAGGTCGCACTATAAACCATTATATCATCCAAATAGACAATAGCAAATGAATATAGATAAGGGCACAAAACATCATTCATTAGTTTCATAAATGTAGTTGGTGTGTTGCATAAACCAAATGTCATAACCAACCACTCATATAAACATTTTCTTGTCTTGAAGGTAGTCTTCCAGGTATTTTCTTCTTTGACTTGTACCTGGTGATATCTTGATTTCAAATAAAACTTAGTGAAGTACTTTCCATGTTGTAGCTAGTCCAATAGATCATCGATCCTGGGCAGAGGGTACCGATTCTTTAGTGTAATATTATTCAATTCCCTGTAATCAATACACATTCTCCAAGTCCCATCCTTATTGGGGAAAATTATGATGGGTGACCCACAAGGTGAGGTACTTGATCAAATCACACCCTGCTCCAACAACTACTACAACTACTTATTTACTTCATTTTCTTCTAGAACATACTATTTATACAACTAATATTCAACAAGGGGGAGTCTAGCAACAATTGGATTTCATGCTCCACTTCCCTTTTAGGTGGTATCCCTTTAGGCTCCTGGAACACTCCCCTGTATGCCTTTAGCAACTCCTCCAATTCATTTTTATTCTCCTTAGTACATCCTTCCAAGGACGTCCTTTCTTTTAATGACTCTTCACTAGATCGATTTTCCCTTAGGAAAAGTAAAACATATTTTCTTGTTGGAACAAATTAATTTCTTAGCTTGATTGACACATATCGGTGAATTTTTTTATTTTCCTTTGTGCACGTCGATGATGAAGGACTTCTCGTCCTTGATGAGACGGTACTAGTTGGTTATCTACATGAACATAACATCCCTCATACACATGTATGGGATTCCAAACACTACTCCACATACATTTGTTGGCCTCCCAAATTGTCATATTAAACCACCTCTTTTTCCATTATTATCTTACTTCTAAACCTAAAGCCTAGCCATAATATCACCAACCTCATGCTTCTAAGCCCTCAAACTCCTTAAAAAGCATTTTGAAGTATAGTTGTTTATTTTGATATGTTTCCTGAGTTTTTGGTAGATTAATATGAGTTTTTAAGCTATGTTTGCTAATGAAGAATGTTAGTTTTGTTCATGTACCTGCAATTGTTCCAATACCCAAGTTTGTAGGTTTGCATATATGCGCGCACCCAAGTGAAAGATGGTCACATGGGTTTTGAATATCTAACCCCTAGCATGGTGTGTGTGCCTTGGTTTGCACCCAGGTCGCACGTGGTGGTCTCCAAACATGGTTGAGGGTTTTCAATTAAAAAAGTGTTGAATTAGGAGCAGTCAACTTTTGAGGAGAAATGTGGGAAAATGAAGAAGAATCTGAGAAATTGAGAACATGGGTTTTGTGCCGAATGGTCTCAATTAGGTCTTTAGTGGGAATATTCCTAAAATATGGCATAGCTAGGGAGATATCGAGTTTTCCCAATCTAGGTTTGTCCAAATTTATGTGCGGCATGTTTTTGAAGAAGATTCAACAATTTACAATTCAGGATTTATGAATAGCAAACAAGATCAAACCTTGATCTGATCTTTACCCAATTTGTATGAACGGTTGGAAAGAATCGAAGTCAATTCGATTTGATATTTCTATGTAACTATTATTTCCTTCATGTTCCATGAGAACAAAGGAGGTCAATTTCATTCTTAGCTTAGGGATTTTCTATAAAAATATATTCTCTCTATAAATCGAAGTGGAACAATGTATTTGTAACTCTGTAATTGAAGGAATATACAAGTGTTGTTTTTGTTCTGCATTATCAAACTTTTGTATATACAAATGTGATGAAGGCATTGTAATGTTTGGATACTCTGGTCTTAGTAAAGCTTAAATTCAGGTTCATGAGATATATGTGTTCATGATTTTGTAACTCTCCACGGCTCGTTAACGGATTTTCAAGGGCCCACCAATTCTAGGGACGTGGAGATAAGTTGTATCTTTAACTTATTTTAGTTCACTGCATTGATTTATTTATGTACTGTAGGAATTAATTTAAAGATTGAAATTGTAGATTGTGTGTGTGTTTATAGAATTGTCACTTGTTTGAATGATTTGTAATCTTCATACATTGAGTCTTGTTCTGGGTGAGAAATCCCTTTAATTTGGATTGCATAGTTAATCCTAAATTACATCTAGGATTTGTCTTATTGGTAACACATTAACTCTGTCATGTTTCTCAATGAACGAATCTTGAATTTATGAGTTAATTTGATGCTTTATATTGTTGAGTTTTTTTGAGTGAATGCAACACAAAGAGTTCTGCTTTATTCTGAATCATTTAATCTGTCAAGGATTGGCCAATTATTATTGAAATACATGATTATTTAAATGTGGATGAGTATATTCAAAACCTTGTTGTAAGGTGAAAATTGGGAGATTAATAATTGTTGTAACTCTTTGTTGAAACCAAACGAATGTATCGAGTAGCATAAATGAAACTCTGATAAGAGTCATCTTTGAATGAAGATAAGATACTTAATGAAAAAGTGCAACATTAATGAGATATATCACAACCCTACTTCACTATGTTTGGTTGTTACCTTATTTAATGTTGTTCCTGTAGCATTAAACTACAGTTTGCAGACTTGATTGTAAAGATTTCCCACCTAAGGATAGTCTCAAGATTTTTATTGGTGAGTGATATAGTTTGTCGTTGTGTGACCTCTAGAGATAACTAATGCTTCCATCTGCATATTTCTCAGAGGATAAGCATTTGTTTTTGAGTGGTTTGTTATCTTGTTGAAATCATTGTTAAGCTTTCCAGTTGATGCAAATTTCACAGTCTTGTTTACAATCAGATCACACAGTTTAGTAAAGGTCAATTTAATTACTTATAGAACGACATCTAGACCTATATACATCCTCGGCCTCCTTGTGAGAATTAATCTTGAAGGATTTTTTGTTGCATTTCAATAGTTCTCGTCATTATTCCTATCACACAGTTAATACTAAACATTGCATAATAGTTGAGTCACACCTCTGTGTAAGCAAATTGTTTGTATAAAGGAAGTGTAGTGCCACCACATGTTCATTGCATTGAGTATATTGATTGTGGGTCAAATCTTAGATTTATTGTTCATGAGCTTTAAGTTTAGACTAAGGGATTCAATATAAGATCAGTAGCATTGAATAGGGATTGAACGTCCTTATAGATGACTGATTAAAGAAAATAGTTAGAGTAAAACTTGTGACCATAGTTAACACAATGTTTTATTAGTTTTTGACAAGTAATTTGGATTCTTATTATCAGATCTAGCCTTGTATATAGAAGCATGAACACTTAGCTTATTAAAGTGAAAGGTTGCCTCTTGGATCCTGGAAGGAGATCTAATAAAAGAATAAGTTATATGTCTATGTCTTTAAGTTATTTACTAGCACTTGAATCTTTTGTGTGAGAACACTTAAACATCCATTGATTGAGCATTAGGATGAGAATAGATTAAAGGACACGATCATGAATAGATCAAATATCTATGCATGACATGCGGAGCTATTAATTCTTCCCATACTCAATATCAATATAGTGGACAAAGTGAAGTTGTTTGAAAGGGCTTCTAGTGTATGTGACCACCTTGCTGCCTGCTAGGATGGCAAGGTACAAGGAAATTTCACAATCTCGCTCTAAAATTACCCATAAATTCTCAATTTTGTACCGATAACATATTATCCCCTATCACATGGTTTAATTAAACATGCAGAATCATGCATAAGACATTATCAATTCAAGAATGCATATATATACATAGTGTAAGTTATTCAATAAGCATACAACAAATTAACACATAATTACACAATGTAATAATAAAGGCACACGACACTTATCTTTTATGAAAGCACCAAATGGATGCAGACCTCGGACGCTCCTCCCAACCATAGACTATGTTTCTCATAATCTCTCAACAGTGAGTCACCCCCGAGCTGGGGCTATTATTCTGAAAGGGAAAAGGGTCCCTAAGCCAATTATGGTCTATAGTCAATACCAACAAGTCTAGGCCAAGGTAGCAAACCTCATCAACACTGCAACCTATAGTCTCTCATTTCCCATTAGCCTGCACAACCCAAGGTAGTGTGCCCCCTTCTATGCATTGTGGTCCCTCGGGTTGCACCACCACCCTTCCAAGGCTCCAACATAGGTCGGATAGGAAGTCTTAGAGCATTGTGGCTCTAGGGCTTCCATCTACCCTAAGAGGTCTCCAGGTACCCTCCATCCCCCCACACCAGGGAACCCATCCCCACACTTATCCCTCTAGGGATCCATCCTTTTCCAAGGAAACCCAAGGAGAAGCAATTTGTAGTCCAGGTCACCATCTCCCCTAGAGAAACTCCTGTAGTCAACCCCTAGTAAGAGAGAAATGAATAGCATGGAGAATTAAACCAAATTCCCCTTTCGAATACATATGTGTCCTTTTTATATTATCTTATTATATAATATAATCATATAAAGGCTTAGAGAATTATTATACTATATTTTCTTAACCTCCTTAGCTTAAGCTCTTTTTACCTAGCCCTTATCCATGTTTCCCACTTGTGGAGTCTTAGTCCCCCCATACTCTTTTCATCCCTTGGTCTATAGTCTTCGTGTTACTTTTATTAATTAGTGCATATGTACAATTTATAATACAAGCTCTCTAGCCTTTGATCATCTTTGCAGGTGCTCTAGCCCAAACATACCAACTTTCCAGCCTAAGTGTCACATGTACAATATATTTACAAGTTGGGGATCAAGCCAAGGTATTACATTCCTCTCCCCCTTATTTATGCATTGTCCTCAGTGCATCTATATACACGTATATAATAAGAGTTCTTCAAAATTCTACAAAAGTTGCTTTGATCTTCCTGTCCAATATGCGCATCCGTTAGACCTGGAAGTTTTCTTCGTGTTCCATCTTTCTTGATATTAAAAACTAGAATAGTAATCCTTGTACCTATAAATAAAACAAAAGAATAAAATAATTAGCGCATGCAATCAACAAATTCATGTACACTTTGATAAATAGTTCAACTAATAGCATAAAATTGAGGATCTCCCTTTTAATTGGCAGGTGAATCCTTCGAGTTGCACTAGCTTCCTGGCATAAGGCCCATTAAAGTATTCACCATTTGAGAGATTAAGAATCCTTCCAATTTACATCACTTTGTGTATGCCCAAGTTCGAAATATGTTTGCCACAATGCTCACACATAATTCGACAAGAATAAATTATAGATGCAGAAAGACGCCTTATGAAAACAATCCATCCACAAGAACCTAAGCTGGTTCTATGCAAATGCCTTCCAATAATACTCTGCTAAGTGCCATTCAACACTGACTGGGATGTTACATTTCCATAATGGTCTACCAAGCCAGTGTTCTTCCACCTCCATAGAGTTTGTTCTCATTGATTGACATCAACTATGGATATCAAAAGACTTAATCTTTCACTCTTGCCACTTAGAGCAATTTTTTGAGTCTTTTCATTTTTGTTTCTTCGATCCAACCTAGTCCACAACCTCTAATAGTTGTTTCCTAGAATTTGTTTATGCCTTTCTACTTGTCACCCAGAACAGAGATATGCCAGCCAAAGTCAACAACCAATTCATACACATTCTTGCTACAAGTAGAAGGAATAGCACCCAAGATTTCATTAGAAAAATATGGATGCAATAAAATATTGTAATGCACCAATATCCAAATAGTACCAATGAGGTTGTTCTCAGATATCATCCCCACAACAAGTATAGAATATATCTGTAAACTTCCAAAGTTCAAGTTTTGGAATTTTAGAGCTTTCTATGTTGAAGGAATTATATTGGGATAACAAGTTTACAAAGCCAACAAAGTCATTCTCAGTGGAAAGGACCAATCTTCCATATAGCATCTAGAAGTCCCCTGTGATGTCAATCTACCAGCTTTGGAAAACATGTTTGAAAAAAGTACATATATTGTGTCATGTTGTGGTTCCAGGTTAAAAGAAATTATGTTGCATGATTTCCTAGCTTTAAATTGCCATGGGTTATGCAGATCCCAATCAAAGCCTCACACCATAGCTTATTGTGCACTTCTTTATGCATGTCTGAATCACCTTTTGATACAAAGTGACTTCTCAAATCCAGATGCTTAATCAACGTCTTGAAATTGTTTTCACTTGCTTTTTGTAGCTTCCCAATATCATCTTTTAATACAGACCTGCCATCTAGCCCACATCCAACAAAACTTTCTAGATGCTTTTCAAGATCACAAAATACATCTCCAAGAACCCCAAGAGCTGCAAACCAACTGTTTGATTGACACAATTGACTTGATTGAACCACCTCCACACTGAAATTTCACATTAGAGAACTTGTTTTCCAACAACGTAGGTGAAGCCCTAGAGTGTTGATTGGAAACAATACTGCATGTATCATCATTAGCTTGTGTATCATTAATATCTACTACAATCGCTTAAGAGATTAGAGATATGTCTGATGTAGCCTGTGACAAAATGATATCAACAAAAGCATGGAAACGTCGTCATCTGGGATGCATGGTCTCTTTGACCTTGGAGACTAAAGCCTCCTCTTGACACAAAAAAGATGACATGTGAATGTTGTGTGAATTCTTAGAATTTTCAAATTGGAAGCTTTCTGGTGTGGTACACTGACTACCAGTATTATCGGCATGGTTATCGATAGCTCTTCCCACAACAACACCACAAGGCATTTCACCACTACATTTTGATATTGATGCCATTAAATTTTCTTTTTCAGTGGAACAAAATTTAGAGGATGCTTTTCTGCAGCTTTCCTTGAGAAAGACACAAGTATGATCAGTTTCTGAGATCTCCAACACAAGTGACTTTTCCTTCTGGTCATTCTCAAATAAGTCACAAACTTGAGATTGTAGAAAGCATAGGGAAGCATTATTTGAATCATGAGCAACATCTAAGACACCATCCTCCTTATCGTTTGAACAATGGAACATGCATTGAGCTAGTTGGATATATGAAGGAAATGCTTGTTCAAGTACATCACAACTCCATGTTTGTATGGTCTCAATCTTTGGAAATTCCCACATTGTTGCCATTACAATTTCAAAAACTATATGTAATTCTCCAATGCCATCAAGAACATTACCGGTTATAGCCATATCTATTCCACTTAGCACTGAAAGGTCCTTTTTGGTAGTCTATTGTTCTGATTGTGCTGCTCTTGAGTCAAACAACGATTTTGTATCCCCATTGTTACAAAGAAAATTTGATGAAGATAAGAGATCAAAAGATGATCCTAGAGGAACAACTTCTATGAACACCTTCAGCATGCAACCAAGTGCATATGTTCCATAACTTTGAACAGATTATGAGTTTCTGAAAGCTTTCATTGCTCCAACCACTGCCCATAGAGCTACCACCAGTCATCAACTAGGGATGGTCCCTTCATTTCATCAGGTTACACACCAACTTTCTTATTGTGCTTGTAAACATTTTGACTATTCAGGGTACCTCATCTACTTACAACTTCATTGGCAACAACATCAAAAACTAAGGTAGACTTGCTTATATGGTCAAAATTGAAACCATTCTCAGCCAATTGTTGATTAAGGTTGGTTGTCATTGATGTCAACCTTTAAAGAAAGCCCCGTAGCACAAAGTTTTGGGTAATGGACCCAATATTGTTTGATGTAAATATGACTCATTGTTGTTTTTTCATGGTTGATAAGAAGTAAATATGGATGAACTCCAAAGTGGTCCCCTTATGGTGAAAGCACCCACGAGAAGACGCTTTGTGGAGTAAGAGAACCCATGATTAATTGTGGAATGATGAGATTAAGGACAGTGAATTTGTCAGAGAAACTATCCTATATGGATAGTGCTTTTCATTCCATTTCCGATGGTATGTGGAATATCACATAACCCCTCACGGTTAGAGAGTTATGGCCATGAGAAGTTGGAGACCCCAGGTTTGGGTAATGGTATGAGTTATGATATATTTTCAGATAATACTATTCTATATGGATAGTACATGTCATTCCATTTCTGGTGGTATGTGGAATATCACATAACTCCTCACGGTTTGAGAGTTATGGC
>JZKD02S1735104.1:585820-597746 GCA_000966675.3 Picea glauca
GGGACAAGGTGGGATGGTGAATAGCTATGAGACCATATTCTTATGCTTAAAACTGTAATTGTGCATTTCTTAGGCATTCCTGGTTCTGCTACAAAGACATTTGCTACATCTGGAATGTTGCTGGTTTTTGTGTGTATTAAGGAGATATATTTTCATTTTGAATACACAGAGACTGATTTGATTAAAATCCTATAAGAGGCAGTGACAGACCAAAAACAATTGCATAATCAAGTAAGGTAATAGCTTCTCAAAGGATGTTCTTGTAGCATCCAACTAATGACGTAGTAATAGAGCTACATTTGCGTTTCGAGTTTTGGGTTTGTATTGACCGCTGTCAATGCTCAACCAAGCAATTGGAAACTTGAGGGAAGCATTTTTGTGTTAAGCTGAAACAACAGAAAGATAATGGCTACTTACTTTCCAGGTTCAAATATTCAACCAGATACCATGCAAACCCTTTACCTAATGAACCCTGATTATACAGGCTATGCAGACATGCAAACTCCAAGCAAGATGGTACTTATAAATCAATCAGCAGGAAGTCCATCGGAAAATAGTCATTTGGCTGGTAGTGGGCAGCCACAACAACATTTCATTGGAATCACATTTCCTTTTACCCCACATCCACAACGGTATTATATGGCATCAGTGGAAAGCTCAGGTGGAACACAACAGGATGTTACTTCAACTTTACTCTCATCTCGGCTTGGAAATCATGGTTACAATGTATGGAGAAATGTGGGAAATGAGCTTACATTCATGCAGCCAACAGATCCCACTCGCCATAATAATCAGTTCCTTTCTGGGAAGCTAAACAATTTTTCTAATTTGGGCCATCAATCTGTTTCTGAGATTTCTCCAACAAGTGTGAAGCATGGCCCACATAGATATCTGAATCAAATCCACTTTTGATGGGACAAGTATGGAATTGCCTACCTTGTTCCAGTTGCATCAAACTTGACCACGTGATGATAATATTTGAGAACACAACGCGTCTGGCTTCGTACCCGCCAATTGCATTGGGACAAACAACTGAAAGCCTTCATAAGGACACCCATTTTGCACATATACCACAATTTAGAGCAGTCCTGGAGACTTCATCTCGCTTAGGCGTTTCGCCAAACACTTGGCGTGCATCATCGATTTTTCAGCATTTTACATACATATTTATAAGGCTATTACTCATAAAAATGTCATTCTCAAATCCCAGTTTGATGATGTGGGCATGGATGCTCTTACCTCCTGATAAGCTCCTCGTGTTCTTACACTTCTGCAAGAACTCCACACAACTTCTGCCTACTTGGTTCATGGATTCCATGTCCTCATCTTTGTCATTGCAAAAAACCCCGCTAACTGTACTGATACCCACATGCCTGAAATGATTTTTCTTTGGATTCAAGAATTTAATGTTGGGAATTATTTTATGTTTTAGCAGCTTCCTGGTTGTCTCTTTTGTTTAGAAGTGAGATGTTGCATAAATGCCATTTATTGGCTACCGCTTTGTGGCATAGGTTTAACAAACTGGCCTCCTCACTATCCTCACTCTACGCGTACCTTGTAATCATTCCAGTCCATGAAACTGCATTCCGTTTAGACACATTATTAAACACTTTAAAAACATCATTTATGGCCTCAAACCTCGCATACATAGTCGCAAGTGCATTCCCCACAGAGGCATACGACTCAGTCCCAGTCTGAACAGCATGGCCATGGATCAACTTCCCCTGTTCAAGAGCTTCAAGACTAGAACATGCACTTATAAGGCTTGTAAATGTAAGATCATTGGGTGTTATGCCAGCCCATTGCATCTCTTTAAACAATTCTGCAACCTCCTTAATCTTCCCTAGTTGGGAAAATGCGGAAACTAATGCAGTCCAGGAAACCACATTTCTTCTAGGCATTTTGTCAAACAGTTTACAGAACTGCGAGGGAAAAATGCGGAAACTAATGCAGTCCAGGAAACCACATTTCTTTTAGGCATTTTGTCAAACAGTTCACAGAACTGCAAACAATTTCACCTCTGCCATTGTGTACTGGGCCACCTCCGTCCCTGTTGGAATGGCGGGGTTTTGGGAAATTTCACAACTTCCCTCTGAAATAACCCATAAATTCTCAATTCTGTACTGATAACATATTATTCCCTATCACATGGTTTAATTAAACATGTAGAATCATGCATAACACATTAACAATTCAAGAATGCATATATATACACAGTGTAAGTTATTAATAAGCATACAACAAATTAACATATAATTACACAATGTAACAGTGAAGACACACCACACTTATCTTTTATGAAAGCATTGACTAGCTGCAGACCTCAAATGCTCCTCCCAACCAATCTCTCAGTAGTGAGTGACCCCCGAGTTGGGGTTATTATTCCACCACGGCAAAGGGTCCCTAAGCCAACTATGGTCCATTGTCAATACCATCAAGTATGGGCCAAGGTACCAAACCTCAACAGCGCTCCAACCTACAATGTCTCATTCCCCATCAGCCTGCACAACCCAAGGTAGTGTACCCCTTCTATGCACCGCAGTCCTTCGGGTTGCACCACTACCCTTTCAGGGCTCCATCATAGGCCGAACAAGAAGTCTCAAAGCATTGTGGCTCCAGGAGTTCCAATTTCCCTCAGAGGTCTCCAGTTACCCTCCAAACCCCCACACCAAGGAACCTATCCCTACACTTATCCCTAGAAGGCTCCAGCCTTTTCCAAGGCAACCCAAGGAGAAGTGCTTTGTAGTCTGGGTCACCATCTCCTCCAAAGAAACTCTTGTAGTCAACCCCCGGTAAGAATGAAATGAATAGCGTGGAGAATTAAACCAAATTCCCCTTTTAAATGTGCATGTGTCATTTTTATATTATATTATTATATAATATAATAATATAAAGGATTAGGGAATTATTATACTATATTTTCTTAGCCTCCTTCGCTTAAGCTCTCTTTACCTATCCCTTAGCCCCCTTTCCCACTCGTGGAGTCTTAACCCCCCTTACTCTTTTCGTCCCTTGGTCTGCAACTATGGTGTTACTTTTATTAATTAGTGCATATGTACAATTTATAATACAAGCTCTCTAGCCTTTGATCATCTTTACAGGCGCTCCAACCCGAACATACCAGCTCACCAGCCTAAGTGTCATATTGTTGGCACAGGGGCAGACGCAGGGTTCAACGCTTCAACAACGCACCAACAAAACCTTAACTACCAGCCCTTTCGGCAACACCTGCGAAGCAGATGAAGTCTCACCCGAGGTAGAGGCATGGGTGGTTGCAGGACTCAGATGTCTGCAACCTAGCTGAGACACAGATCTGTGATTACAACATTAACCAAGCACTTAGCGGTTGCCATTCATTAGTACTTAGCCTTTGTCTACAACGCAGATAAACCCTAATTATAGTGCAGTGCAGTATTCAACAAGATTCAACACATTCAACCACTAAGCACATCAACATAGATCATATCTAGCATCTTATTCACATCATTAGGCACTAAGCTATCATATTCATCTAAACATACATCATTGCACTAAGCACTAATCATATGAACCATAAAACAACCATAATGCACAAAGCAACCACAACACAGGATATATGTGGTTCACCCCCAGCTTGGGGTTACGTCCACCAACTCTTCTTCTCTTTATTGTCTTCTGTCAATCCTCTACATGCACAGAGCCACAAGGTCCTACTCCACATAGGACATGAGATCTACGCGCACTCTGTCAGATCCTCCTTCCTCGAGCTAGGTTACAACACAAAAGCTTTTTCACAGTCTCTTACAGACAGTTGCACTTAACCTTGCAAGTTTCACACAATATGCACAAAGCATTCACAACTATTACTCGCACTTAGCACAACATCACACAGAGGTCTATATTGTCCCCTCTTACATTGCCTAGACATCTATTTATACATTACAAAATGGCCTAGGCATGGGTAAACCCATGGACCGACATCCCCATACCCATTTCATAAGCCCTAATCCAAAAAACACCCTAAAAGGGGTCGAGATCCTGTGATCTCCGCTTCGACTTGTGCTCTGCCTTCAACAGCCTGTCGAAATCCCAAAATAGGTCAAACCTGACCAAGGATCTCCAAAACTTGGTCAAGGGCCAACACATATGTACAATATATTTACGTTTTGGGGATCAAGTCGGGGCATTACAGGGCTTGCTTGCTAGTTTCCTTATGTTTTGATGAATGATTGGATTGCAGTGTGATTTACTTGTCCCCTGAGAAGATAGAATAGTTTAGAGTTCCATTTTTTACCTGCACATACTATGTATACAACTCACAAGTTTATGAACCAAATTGACAAATAAAAGGGGTTTATTAATGACAATTAATTGACCCAACATTTTTGGCGCCATTGTCGGGGAGTTGTTAAAAGGTAAATGGTAGAAGGATAGTTTTGTCAATTATTTCTATTTGTTTTTTTTCTCACTACATTGCAGATTTGGCAGAGGACAAGACGGTAAGACACAAAGGCACCCTCGTTTAAGAATTTCTGCAAAGGTTCTAGCCCACCGCATTCACTTTGGTGAGTCTATCCAAACCTTTCTCTGTCATGTAGTTGACTAATGGTTAGACCTAGAGATTGTAGATTGCTTAAAATTGCTTTGAATGGTGTGCTTTTAATTCCATTTATTTTCCTTACTATAAGGTGTTGTAAGATCCCCCATACTACTAATCCATTTGTGGGTAGGAACTTTAAGACCAACAAAAGAGTTCAAAGAAACTCAAGAACTTGTTGAGTAGAGGAGGGAATACCACCACAATGATTGTCTTAAATCCTTGTCCAAAGTTCAAGATTATCACTAGGAATGAGTCTGTATCGCTTGACACAGAGGAGAATCCATGAACAATTTCCACAAAAGGAATTAGAAGTTTCTTCTAGTTATCTTCGTCAGCATGAGGAAGCGATCAAAGAGTCATGGACAATATCCAATGAAGAACAAACACTGGAGCCAGAAATCAAAGAATTCCTTGTATCTTTGTCATTAGCCCTAGATCCCTTGTACACTCAAGAGATTGATGAAACTTCCAAAGAACTTCATGGAATGACAACCAAAGGAGAGAACCAAGAGTACAAAGACTACATGAGACTTGGTTCCAAATAGTCATTAGGCCACAATATTACTCCATGCTTCAACACTTTTTTGCATCATCTCCACAAGAGCAGTTGGCCTCTCATATCTCGGTACTCATTAAGATATACCTTTCAAATTTGGATATGAGTTTAGCAGAGATCCTATTGTGTAAATGGATGCATTGAAAATACTTCTATACCTGAGGAGATGTGTTGTTTTCCAAAGTAGAGTAGGATAGTGTAAATAAATGAATAAAATAGTAAAAAGAAAAATAATTCCAATTGTGAAAATCAGTTTACTGGCGTAACTGGGCATGAGTTTTGCTTGAAAATTGAGCAACCGACGAGAAAGACTCACAATAAATTATGCATTCAATTGTTGGTTCTACCATGTACTCTTCAAATTATTATATGTGTGCTCGTGTAAGATGATGTGGGATTCCCTAAGGCCCACCTTTCAATAAAAATTTCCCCGTCGACTCCAACACCTTATCTGGGGTCAAAGTTAGAGACTTTTATGGTACCTTGGGACTTGTATACATTAATGGCAAGCATCCTCGTTATCAACAATGGCAATTCATCAGGGTATCTTGATTGACAGATCTTGCAGGTGACTCAACCTCAACTCATCTATATGTACCTTGCAAGATGTACCAAGGCACCTAGACTCTCATCGACATCAAAGGTGAGTAGTCTCACATTGGTTAACAACATTCATCATTGGCTAGTAATCTAATGATTTCTTTCTATGTTCAACTTCAACACATTCATTCACATAGATATAATTGTGCCAAAATTGGGTTTTAGTGAAGACTATTTGGTTCATGATCCCAACAACAGTTTGTAGTCCCTAGCAGTGTGCAAATAAAAAGGGGATGACATTCTTGTCGCAACATCAACCTACAGTCCTTTGACTCTAGTTTGTAGCCTACATTCCATCAATAAGTTCAATTTTTTTTCTCCATAATTTGCAAGTCTTCATGGAAACAACACTAGATTACTCAGCATTCAAGTGTTTTGAAAATTCACTACATGTTCAAACACTTATTGCAACACCCTTCTCTGTGGAAAAATCAGCCACCAACATTCATTTATCACCTCTTGGTTCCCAGTTTAGATTTCAACATTTTTTTTCAAGCAAATAAGCTCAAAGAATTTTCAAATAGCATGATTATTCAGAACAACATACTACAATAGTCTATTCAGAACAATGTTTCTCAACAACCCCTTTAAATGCACTGATGGATTTATCTATTCTGGTACATGAATTCCATAGTAGGTATGGGAAGACCTGTAGTTGTGATTTTAACATTGATTGAGCAAATTTTGATAGTAGCATGTCTCTCCTTTTCAACCCAAAGCACCAACAACATCAGATTCAATATCATAAGTTACAAAGTTTGAATTTTGCAATGATCTCCTTAGTTCCATAACCTTCCTGCATCAACTCAGACCATACACATATGTTGTAAGTATGGGTAATCGACTTAATTCTTAGGTAAAATATGCTTTTAAAACCCTTTTTGATTTATTAAGAACCAAAGGGAATTTCGTTAGGAAACACTCTTGTGCTTGTTACCCTACTCTTATTATTTTTACCTTATTTTTTTACACCATTATCATTTTTATATCCTAACCTTCTTGTCTGTATTCTTCCATTATATATCAAAATTCTCATCCATATTCCATCTTACCTATGGGGAACATTACTTATTTTCTATTGGCCATATCACCTTCCAGGTTGACTTGTCTAGCACTTATTGACCATGTGGCACTCCATGTATGCTTATACTTATTCTTATGATGACACATCATGGATTAACCATTATTGTCCATAATGTTTCTTGTACATCGTCTTATTATTAAGTAAGCAAGGGTGATCATTTTATAATTTCTCATGAAATGACATGAAATCATGTTTGATTTGGGATTGTCAAAACTCATTTGGAATCATTGTAAGTATTCCAAATGAGCCATTTCTTCATTGGTCTAAGCCAAGTCATCTTAACCTTTGACATCTCTAAGTACTTGACCTATTATCCATCATTTTCCCTTGACTTACATAATTCCTAGATCTGAAGGTGATATTTCGTTGTGTAGTTGATTATGCTCAACAATGGTAGTGGATGAATGGATGGCACCATTGGTGGTTTTATAGAGGTTCTTAACCTGTGAAGGAAGCCAACATTTCCTAGTCATTGGTGGGATGACTCCAATTTTGATCAGCTTGAGGACTTTCTTACATGAGGACATGCAAGTAAACATGCACGGGGGAGAAGTTATTACAGAAAATCAAGGAAGTCACGAAAAAAACAACCATGTGAAGAGTACTTCAGTAATCGAACTTGTCAGTAACACCTGTTACCTGAAGGATTACTAGAGGAATGGTAAAGAAAAATAATCTACATAGTGATCATAACTTAGTTTATGTTCTGCACCAACAAAGCAAGTATCCATTGACTTAAGCAGGGAGGCATAATAGAAGGTTCTGATATATTTCCAACCTTCAAAAAAAGAGAGGTCCTTTGGAAAAAATTAGGCATAGGAGTGTTATGCCATTACTTGAACATTGTCCAGAGATATTGTTGCCCAAGTTAAGACTACATTCATTCAACTCCAGCATGAAATATTCACTGCCCAATTTTCATCATATCTTGGTACCAATTCCGATTGTAGCATTTTTCTATAGCCGGTTATGTGAAGCAACCATCACTTCCTCTAACAGGGAAGTCAACATCAATTGATCCTATTGTTGGACTAAAGTGTTCTCCACAACAACTTGTGGGATAAATTCAAAGAGTTTTCAGTCGGCTTTGCACATGGTATGGTAATGAAGAGGGTTTTATTTGAAAGGTCTTCCAAAGTCGATAGTTTAAAAAGCTTACTGCCTACTCTGTTTGCATTAGAACATGCAAATACTTAGGCATGGGGGAGATGTTGGTCTCCCAAATTGTCATATTAAACCACCTCTTTTTCCATTATTATCCCACTTCTAAACCTAAAACCTAGCCATAATATCACCAACCTCATGCTTTTAAGCCCTTAAAGTCCTCAACAAGTATTTTGAAGTATAGTTGCTTATTTTGATATGTTTCCTGATTTTTTGGTAGATTAATGATTTTTTAAGCTATGTTTGCTAATGAAGAATGCTAGCTTTGTTCCTGTACTCACAGCTATTCCAGTGCCCAAATTTGTAGGTTTGCATATATGCGCGATCCAAAGTGGATGATGGTCACATAGGTTTTGAAGATCTAACCCCAAGCATGGTGTGTGCTTTGGTTTGTGCCTAGGTCACATATGTCAGTCTCGAGGCATGATTGAGGGGTTTCGGTTAAAATATGTATTGAATTAGCAACAATAAACTTTCAGGTAGAATTGCGAGCAAACGAAGAAGAATCTCATAAATCAAGAACATGGGTTTTGTGCAAGATGGTCTCAATTAGGTCATCTTCAAGAAGAATCCTTAAATATGGCATGATTAGGAAGATATCGAGGTTTTTCCCATTTGGGTTTATCTAGATTTATGTGAGGCCTATTTTTCAAGAAGATTCAACAAATTATAGTTCATGATTTATGAATAGAAAACGAGATCAAACCCTGATTTGATTTTTACCCAATTTGTATGAACAATTGGAAAGAATCGAAGTCAGTTTGATTTGATGGTTTTATGTAATTATTATTTCCTTCCTATTCCACGAGAACATAGGAGGTCAATTTCATCCTTAGCTTAGGGACTTTTTATAAAAATATGTTTGCTCTATAAATCCAAGTGGAACAATGTCTTTGTAACTCTGTAATTGAAAGAATAGACAAGTGTTGTTGTTGTTCTGCATTATCAGAATTTTTTATATACAAATGTGATGAAGGCGTTGTAATCTTTGGATACTATTTTCTTAATAAATCTTTGATTCTAGTTCATGAGATCTATTTGTTCATGATTCTGTAACTCTCCACAACTCGCTACTGGATTGGGAAGGGCCCACCAATTCTAGGGACATAGAGCTAAGTTGCATCTTTACCTTAGTTTAGTTTGTTGCATTGATTTCTTTGTGTACTCTAGGAATTAATTTAAAGATTGAAATTTCAGATCGTGTGTATGTTTATAGAATTCCCATTTGTTTGAATGCTTTGTAATCTTCATACATTGATTCTTGTTCTGGGTGAGAAATCCCTTTAATTTGGATTGCATAGTTAATCCTAAATTACATCTAGGGTTTTTCTTATTGTTAACACATTAACTCTGTCATGTTTCTCAATGAACGAATTTGAATTTATGAGTTAATTTGATGCTTTATACTGTGGAGTGTTTTTTGGTGAATGCAACACAAAGAGTTCTAGTTTATTCTGAATCATTTAATCTGTCAAGGATTGGCCAATTATTATTGAAATACATGAACATTTAAATGTGATGAGTATATTCAAAACCTTGTAGTAAGGTCAAAATTGGGAGGTTAATAATTGTTGTAACTCTTTTCTATGCTGAAAATAATGTATTGAGTAGCATAAATGAAACCCTGAAAAGAGTCATCTTTGAATGATGATAAGATACTTAATGCGAAAGTGTAACATTCCTGAGATATATCATAGCCCTTATTGACTAAGTTTGGTTGTTACTTTATTTAATGTTGTTTATGTAGCATTAAACTATAATTTGCAGAGTTGATTGTAAAGATTTCCCACCTAAGGATAGTCTCAAGATTTTTATTGATGAGTGATATAGTTTTTCATTGTGTGACCTCTAGAGATAACTAATGGTGTCATCTGCATATTTCTTAGAGGATAAGAATTTGTTTTGAGTGGTTAGCTATTCTTGATTAAGGTTGGTTGTCATTGATGTCAACCCTTGAAGAAAGTCTGGTAGCAAATTTTGGTAGCACAAAGGTTTGGGTAATGGAGCCAAGGTTGTTTCATGTATAATAGTATGAGTTTTAATCTATTTGAAGGTAATACTATTCTATATTGATAGTACATGTCATGCCATTTCTGGTGGTATGTAGAACATCACATAACTCCTCATGGTTTGAGAGTTATGGTCTTACGAAGTTGGAGGACCCTCATATGTTGGCTTGAAACCCCAAAAGGTCAAACAAGTCAAAGAGTTTGCAAAGAAGAAATTATTAATTAAATGATAAAGTAAAGTGACAAAGTAAAAAATGATTATTTAAATAATAAAGTGAAGTGACAAAATCAAAGAAGATTATTTAAATGATAAAGTGAGGTGACAAAGTCAAGGAGGAATATTTAAAAGATAAAGTAATGGAGAACTTTCTAATTATGGAAAGTGGTTAACCCTAAAAATGAGGAAACTAGGTTAAGTGGCCTATAAATGGGTTAAGTGACCTAGAAATAGGTTAAGTGACCTAGAATATGGAGAGTATAAATAAGAGGCAAGGCTCTCTCATATTACATTACACTTGAGCATATTGAATATCTATAGGTGACCGAGGTAACCAAAGGATATGTAAGCCGAATTTCAGAGGGAAGGTGAAGAAAAGAGGGCCAAAATTAAAGGGAGGATAAATTCTTTTGATAATGATTTCTAAGGTATGTTATTTACAGGTCATCTCACCATTTTCGCAATAACATTTTTTTCTAGAATGATTCAGAACATAAGATTGATAGGCCATTGAGGAAACATATCCAAGTATCTGTGGTAAAGAATTCATCTTGTGGGTCGTTGTATTTTTGGAGTTACACTCCGTGGAAAATAGGGTTTGTGGCTAGTCCTAAAACTAATCTAAAACATGTGTTTTGGGTAAAAACGTCATAAATTCTTCATAACATATCCACATTTAGTAAGACCAAATGTGTTGGTTATAATACAGTCTGTAGTATTCTATGTAACATTTTAAAATGATTCAACAAATATTCTGTGTGGTGCATGCTCTACAAGGTCACTCTCTAGAATAAGCTAGAATTCAGCAAGGTATGCCATTTTTGCTATAACTCCTTTTATGAGAGGTTCCAAGTAGTGAAACTTGGAGGAATTGCATAAAACACACTGAATATTTTTTTTTATCAATTTCATATCTTCATTCATTACAGGTACATAGTTATGAATATTTCAAGTTAGGGTTGTTGACTAATCCAAAACTAGTCATGTGAGACTAAAGAAAGGTTTGATGAAAATTCTAGTCTCTTGTTGTTAAAGTTAAGGAAGGTTTGCAGGTATATGATCATATACACCAGGTCTATTACAGAGTTACAAATCATATTTGGATGATGATAATGATGAGGCCTTTTGGTTGAGGTACATGTTGGGTACATGATTGAGACAAGTAGTTGATGAGTTGACACATACATGAGGTGTATAGTTAATGATGTTGGTACATATTGATGAGTCATAGTTTATGAGTAGTTGACACATGATTGGTACATACTTGGTACATGGTTGGATTCACTTGTTTATGGTACAGGTTGATTACAGGTTGTTTGGTACAGGTTGGTGCATGGTTGATGCACTTGTTTATGGTACAGGTTGATTACAGGTTGATGCATGGTTCAGGTTTATTGGTACATGTTTACAGTGGTATATCTCATAGTGATAGTGCGACAATGATTCCATCATTCTACTTCTACTTCGGGGAGGTTAGATGGGGCAAGGATAGGTGGTTGTAGCCTCCTTCTAGTTGTAGCTAGAGAATAAGGGAGTTGGAACTTCCTTCAAGTTGTAGATTGAGAAACAAGGGGGTTGGAGCCTCCTTCCAGTTGCAACTGAAAAACAAAGGAAGTTGGTGCTTCCAATGAATGTAATTCTTCAAGACATATAAGAAAAAACATTTTGTGGTTTTCTCCCGCTTTGGGTTTCCACGTAAAACACTGGTGTATTGTGT